>BDJD01002946.1:27158-52851 GCA_002564525.1 Rosa multiflora
TCGGTTAAGGCAAATGATTTGACATTTTGCCTTAATAGCTGAAATTAAGATAATAACTTTCAACACCCACAATAAAAGACACAATAGTACATGCATTGCACCAAGAGAGCATCATCAAGATAGCTATAGCTCTCCGCCCCTGAGACCATCATAGATTCATCATTCATAGTGTAAGGTATTCTTAACAGCAAAGAATTTAAACCACACAACATGATTAATAAATTCATATGACCACAAAATTCACTAAATTTGATGAGTTGAAGTATATCACAACTGAAATTTAAAACAAATAGTAATTACTGTTTAACTATCTTTATACAATGTAATTCAAACAAGCAAAGCGTACTAATTTGTTATGCAACACGTTTACAGTCCGCCAAATACATGATTAATTAGGATGCCTTATAAGCACGATCTCTCCGCTTTCGATGACTACGGCATTTGCTTCCCTTTGGTGGACAAAATGCATTTTCCCCACCGACAGTCGTGGTTCGAACTGATGTACCGACTGCAGCAACCATGACAAATAGACTATGTTCATTCCGGGGACACTTTACTATTTCTAAAGCAACCCGATTCCTGTGTTCCTCAGAGATGAACTGTCATGACATTAACACAACTATCATATATCTGAAAACTCATTTCAATGCATTTACTAGTGACTCTTGCATGAGTGACTAACCCCTATTGACCATGGGTCAACATAGTGCTGCATGTGCCTAATGACGAATATTCCGCTATCAAATGTTTGGGGATTTGTCGGCTGGCCTTCGGCCAAGTTCACTGAGAAGGATGGAAAGTGGTAATAAACATCGCCAAACATTGTCATTTGGCATGAAAACACCTTACACCACAGTTAATAAACGACATAAAATCCATTGTGATTGCCTAACATCAAACATCCTGTTACATTGAAATGATATTAATAACCGAAGATGCATTAAATCCTGCACAGATTAAAACCATGATTAACAAATCTAAATATGATGAGACATGTTATAGTGACGGGCACGAGTGACCAGGGAAACGTTATCAAATCCCCTACCTTATAAAGGTTATCAAACCTTATAAACCATTTACATGATACATAATGATCAGTGATCAATATGAAAACATAATCGATGCAGACCTACTTAAAGTCTAATAAAAAGAAGACAGAAGTTCGTATCAGATGATACGCAAGACAGAAAATCTTCAAGGAGCAAGCAAGGTACAAACTTTGACACTGATATACACCAACCAAATTATTCAAATTCAACAAATTCAGCAGCGCCCCAAAAAAAAAAATTCCAAATCAAAATCAAAACCAAAGAGAGCTACAAATGCAAAGTTTACCAATAATGTATGCTAAAGTGCATGCATGCATGCATGAGTAATAAAACTGAAGCAAGCAAAGCAAACAGGAAAAAGTTGAGATACAAAATAACTAGTGATGAGAGATCAAGCTGCAGGGCACAGGAGGAAGGCATCTTAATCTAAACAGAAAGTCAACGCGCAAACTATAGATGGTTGTATACTAAGCAGGTAGCTTATTATGGTTGTGCAAGATCTCCCGTTTGCAACAAGCCTGCACAATACCTAAGCTGATCTGAAGGAATTAGCAGACCAAAGTTCTTTCTCATATTCCTCTTTTACTAAGGTTACGTAAGGTCAGCGCATATACAAAGAATAGCTAGATAGCCAAGCCTTATTCTACAAATATATGGATATTCCTTTCTAAGGTGCACTGATACTTTTATATTAGTTGCTATATGTCCTAATATATAGAAAACAGCTAGCTAATATGTAGTCTATATGGATCGAAAATTCAAAATACATATTACGTACACAAAATCTTCTAGTTAGTTATTTTGCTTTGTCATAATGTCAGTAACTCCACAATGAAGAAGGTAACTAATATTATGAACAATAGACACATTGATATTTATATTAATCTAGTCGCATATGCAAACCAATGAAGAAATTAACTATAGTTTCATGAAGGTAGTTTCAAAATGTAATTCTCACAAACACATTTTGACAACAACAATTCGAAAATATCTTTCACTTAATTAGCTGCATGCTACACAGTACACGCACACCATGAAATCAAAAATAACAAATCAAGCTAGATAAGAGACGTAGACTAATGAACATACGCAGGAGAAATGTAGACTAATCCTGACATAATGTTACCTGAAACATAAATGCAGAGGAAATATCAAGGTATATTCACTTTACATCGATTGCTTCCACAAATTCAAGAAGACAATGAAGGACAGAGAGTTGCATATTACTCACACGCAATTCACTTGGGCAGCGTCCCCTCGTCTGGAATTGGGTGACATCGATTTTGACTTTTTCCCAAAGGCCAGGTTTAATTTCGGGTTTCATTTCTCAAGCCCGTTCCGTTTTCCTTCTTCAGCGCCGCCTCCTACCCAAACAATCGGATCGAAATTGACGGGGGCTTTCTCAGAAAAGCGGTATTCCGATCGAGGGGATTTGAGGAACTCTACTCTTGCTGTGGACGAAGATCAACTCTTGCTGCCGTCTGTTATTGGCTTATTGCTCGGTTTCGGTTTGCACTTTGGAGCCGTCGCTGGATGGTGACTGCGAATGAAAACTGAAAACGAAAACGGCCAGTCTCCTAAACTCAAAACAACCCTAAAGAGAGATGGTAAAACTTTTTAACCGAGTCAAACAGGCCTTTTTTGGTTTGCCACTGTTCTGTCAGCGTTTGTACCCCACGCGCTGTTAACACACAGCAGGTGAGGGTTACCTAGGTGGATAGCAGACGCTCTCCTTATTCATTTATTTATTTTCTGACCGAAGCTCACAATTACCAGTTTAGTGCTCCTCGGCCTGGAACCTTGAGTTGCGCGAATTTTGGCAGACGCGAGGCTGAGGTAAGTCTGCTGGTCTTCCTCCTTTAATTAATGTTTTGATTACAGTTTTGTCATGCATATTTTGACTTTGTTCCAATGTCCATGTCCCCTTCTGACAATACATATATATATATATGCACGCACGTGCACTTCAATACATATATGATTCCACCTTTGTTTGATTGTCATTTTTTTTTTAACGGCCTGAGTTCAAAAGCATGATTCACCTCTCTCTTAATCACGTTCTATCACATGCCCCCACATCTTCCTTTTCTCATTCGGTCACCGCGCCACTTTTTTTTTTTTTGATGTCGCACAATAAATGTACTCTGAAATTTTTTTTTTTTCAAAGCTTTGGTGACAATTGAAGAACGCAGACGACTTAAATGCTTGAATTTTTCCACTTCTTGATCGTGGAAAAATCTATTCAAAGCAGTTAGGTTCTGCATGTTTGTCGACGTCAAGGAGAAGAACGTGAACTTCCTAAGCGCTTGAATTCCTCCACCTTTTCTCGTGGTAGGGTTCACTAAAAACTGTTAGGCTTTGCGTATTTGGTGGCTCACGAAGAGAAGAACGCGAACGTCCTGAGTGCTTGGATTCCTCCACTTTTGTGCGTGGTAGGATCCACTAAAAGCGGTTAGGCTTTGCGTATTCGTCAACTACCAGAGGAAGAACGTGAACGTCCTAAATGCTTGGATTCGTCCATCTCTTGGACATGGGCGAATCCGCTTCAAGCAGTTAGGCTTCGCGTATTCGTTGATAGCGAAAGAAGGCACGAACTTCCAAAGATTGTGCAAAGTCATGCTCTTGGTAGATATTTAATATTTGAGTTTTACACGCGCATCTCTTCATTGAGTTGGTGGACAGCTCCAAATGCTTGAGCCATTGAATCCAATCGTCATCTTGACGCATCTCTGAGCAAACTCATCTTCTTGCTTTGGTATGACCATACTCATAATAACTTCCCGAGCAAACTCATCTTCTTGCTTTGATATGACTGGACTCGGAGTAATTTTCTGAGCTGCCTACGTACTCCTTCCGAAGAAAGAGATCAAGTCATCATGTAGTCCAAGGGTTTATGGATGATGATTTTTTTTTTGTGCCATGGGCAGTTTAGGCTCATGCTGGCTAGGAGCATCTTTTTTTTTTTTTTTTTGGGTGCCATTTGCAGTTTAGGCTCTTGCTGGCTAGGAGCGTTGCAATTCTTCTGTGCTCTAAGGAAATTTGGGCAAGTAGCATGCCCCCAGCAAAGGCAACGACGACACTGCTTCGAGTTGATCAAAGATGATGGCAGCATGATTTGATTGAGCCATGTCATCTTCAATGTCTAAACAGATTTTTCCTTGTTGTGCGAGCTTTATGATGAGGTCTTTCAACACAAAGCACTTCTCCGTTGGGTGTCCGATGACACGGTGGTATTTGCAGTACTTTGGTTCATTGATGCGATGCATCTCTTCTAGACGCTTGCAGTCTGGCAGTTTAATTACTTTCTTTTGAAGCAAATCTTCCAACATGTCAGCAACATCGAAATCTGGAAAAGGGTAACTTTTAGCTTCTAGCTCTCTAAGAGTGTGCCGCCTTGTTTGATCATGAGTCGGCTCCAACTTGTTTTGGTTATTTGACTTGATTCGTGCTGTGATCTTGAAAGGAGTTGTGATCGCCAAAGACTTCATGACATGTTTCTGATTATGTGGTTCAACGATTTCACCTTTTCCTCGACCATGACTAGCGATGCTAAGTTCCATGTCATGAGCTCGAGTGGCAAGTTCTTCAAAGGTGCGAGGTTTTATCCCTTGAAGGATGTACAGTAAGTCCCAATGCATGCCTTGAATACATATTTTTACTGCTGACAACTCCAAAAGTCTGTCCTTGCAATTGAGGCTTAACGCACGCTAACGGTTGATGAATTCTATGGCTGGCTCGTCATTCTGTTGTTTGGTGTTGGTAAGCTCTAACATGCTCACAATGCGAAGTGTACTGAAGAAACAATTCAAGAACTCCTTTTCCATTTGCTCCCAGCTGTCAATGGATTCAGACTCCAATTCTGTAAACCATTCAAATGCGGTTCCTCGGACTGAGCGAACGAATTGTTTCACAAGATAGTCTCCATCTGTGCCAGTGCTATTGCATGTCTCGATGAAATGCGCAATGTGTTGCTTGGGGTTACCTTTGCCATTGAATTGTTGAAACTTGGGAGGTTGGTACCTAGTTGGCATCCTCAAATTGTCGAGCCGCTTTGTATAAGGTTTGGAGTACGTTAGCGTATCCTGAGAGGGACCACCATATTGTGCTCTGATTGTATTGGCAATCATGTCTTGAAGTTGCTAAATTGACCATGAAGCTAGGATGGAATTTGATTCTTCTTTTTGTTCAGAAAATGATCTGCCAGATGAGTCTTTCTTATGACCATGTGAACCTTTTTCTGAGTCATCACCACGTTGAGTTTCTAACCTCTCCATGAGCACAGCAATTTCCATATCCTTCTCTTCAATAGTTTTCTGTAGCTTCTCAACTGCTTCGGCCAATTGGGCTATTTGGGTCGTCTGTTCTTCCACGTTGGTGACCCCTATCACCATGACTTGCTTAGCAAAAGAGGCATCTTTCAAAATCCCATCCGTTTGGTTATCTGAAGAAAAAATGGGGCATAGGGGTGTACGCAGATCAACACTGGCAATGGGCGAAGGAGAATATTCTCTTGAATCGCTTAAGTATGCTAAACTTCCTTGCTTAGAGATGTTTTCCCCTAATGTTGTGAAAGTGGTAGTCTTATGCTACTTGGATGGACGAATTGTGAATGTCGCCAGTTGAGACGACTCACTTCGACTGGTATGATTGTTAAGGTTTCTACTCATTTTTTGAGTAGCCACCTTATTGGTCTTGTTTGTTGATTTGAGTTTAATCATCTTTGAAGTCATATGTTGAGGATGACGACTTGAGATTGTCAGAGAAAGAGATGAGACGCAAAGATAATCCCACCGAGCGTGCCAATTTGTAAACACGGAAATCTGAAAACAAACAGAATGCAGACACGTGTACAAAAAATAATAATTTTATTAATTTAAGTGCTGGTTACAATCTTTGGTAATCCTCTGATTCGATCTCCGATGATGAATTTCACTCAAGGGCTAGACGCTTGATCTTGAGTTGGACGATGGTCATGACAGTTGACACGTGACGAACGTTTTGACTTGAGGTTGGTGAGGAACCGGCTATTTGGCAGCTTGAGGGTTCTTCACACGAGCTTGGTCAAAAATTTTGAGAGTATTTCTTTCTCTTTTTTGGCCGAAGTCGGTGGGGTGAAGAGAACGGCTATTTGGCAGCTTGATGGTTCTTCACAAGCTTGGGAGACTTCTGAGCTTTGGAGAGGTTCCTTTCGTCTGCTTGAGTCCCTCTGTCTGTCGTCGTTGTTGGTATACTTGACTAAAGGGCGATTGACGCTTGATCTTGAGTCGTATGATGGCCACGAGGGTTGACGCGTGACAAGTGCTTTGGCTTGAGGTTGGTGATGAACCGGCTATTTTGCAGTTTGAGGGCTCTTCACACGCTTGAAAACTTCTGAACTTTGGGAGTGATTTTTCTCTCCTTCTGCTCCAGTCCTTCTCTTGATTTGAGAGTGGGTATTTATAGTGTCCGCGTCTCTCTCCATTTGGAATGCCTTGATGACACGTAATTAATTGCATTTTCCTTAATAACGTAATCAAATAAATCAGCCTTAATTAACTGATTTAATCACGACCATTAAAGAATTAGTCAATCAATTTGATGGCTGATTTTAATCGTATTTTATTAACAGCATAATCAAATCAATTAGCTTTAATTAATTGATTTAATCACGACTATCAAGGAATTAACCAATTAATTTGATGATTTGATTTTAATTGTATTCCGTTAATATCATAATTAAATCAATAAGTTTTAATTAGCTGATTTAATCATGACTATTAAGAAATTTAGCCAATTAATTTGATGACTGATTGTCGTCTTGATTATCAATTTAAATAAATTGATATCTAATCAGCAGACGAGATTTAATGCTTGATTTTGTTCGGAATCAATTGATCCGCTTTAATATCAATTGATTTAGCCGGAGCAAATTCATTTATTGCCGTCGAGCCTTTCATGTATCGCTAAGTGTCATTCTCTGAGTCTACGTGATTTTGCTAACTCACAAGCTACTTGGACATTTTGCGGGACCCACATGCTGACTAAATTTGTTCGATCATAATTTCAAGTGGTGACTGAATTATTTAATGAATTTTATTTTCATTAAATTTTTGGTGTCTACAGCTGTGATTAGAAACTAGAACTTGAACAGAAGCTTGAATTTTCGGGTTTTCTTGATTGCTTGATTCAAATCACTCTCACTATCATTATTATCGGGTTCAAATAGTTTTTATTTTTTTGATTGTTTTCATTTGCTACGGCTTTATCTTCAATCTGTTTTGAGGAATTTGATTGTGTATGGAGCTTTGTTTGGTTAGTGAGAGAGTGAATATATGCTTCTGATATAGTTTTCTGGTTGTGTGTGTGAATATATTCTTCTTCTCCTAGCTTTGTTTGTGCTGGGCTTTGTGGCAAGTAGACTTACAAGTATATGTTGTAATTAGAAGTTGACAGATAGGAACACTGATGTATTATGTAATAGACTAATAGTTGGTTAGAAAGGAACATGTGAGCTAGGGATAGGTTTTGGGTGATGGATTTCACTTTTGGACATCTGTAGCCTTTGGTTTGTGGCACAGTTTCTTGCTGTAAAGCAGCTATTATTCTTAATTTTTTTTTCCTTTTTTTTTATGGTCAGTGAGAATGTCTGTGATGCCAATTGCTATTTTCTGTGTTTAAGTATGTTTTTTTCTCATGGGAATTTTAGTATGAGAATTGATTGTGCTTCAATTTGCAGCAGACCAGTGATTGAGCAAAGAAGCAGAGGACGGTTTTGGGCTTGGGTTTGTGATTGAAATTATATGCATGTTAATGTAAATGTATAATGAATGTATAAAACTAAGCAACAAAACAAACCCACTATGTTTGTGTATATTGAAATTTTCTACCTGTTAGTGTAAATGTACAATGAATGTATAAGGCTTAGCAAGTAAACAAACCATGCCACTGAGGTGTGATATTTGTGAATTATAAGAGTTAATAATGTATGGTATCTTAATAGTTTGTATTATTGTACTTACTGAGTGGTAATTTGCTCTTGGTGGCACAGTTGGATTTGTATTTGTTATCTCAGAAGTGGAAGGCGATTTAGGGTTATTACTTATTAGGTCAACGTGGAGGTGGATTTGGTTTTTGGTTTATTATCTTTTGAAATTGCGTAGAGAAAAGCAGGAGAGTTGCAGGTCAGATACCCTCTCTCACATTATCTTTCTCCTGTTTTGGTTTCTTACCCTTAAATTTTTAAAATAGAAGAATTTTTTTTTTTTCTATTTAGATACTTGAATTGTATAAGAAAAATAAATAAATAAATAAACAATATGTAATTGAAATGAAACCTCTAATTTAAAGTTTCAAGTGTATAGTAGAGGTAATAACAAATATGTATGAATGGTCATAGAAATTTTTAGACCCAAATTAATATTATGAGATTTTTGGGTTGGAAGAAAAAGAAAATGTTTTATCAAAAGCAATATGAGATGTTGCAATAAGGGTCGTTCATTCTTCCACCGCCTGATCAGGACCATTCATTTGACTTCATAAGGGTTATATAAATACTCATACATACCAGAAGGAGGGGGAGAAAAAGGAGTGCTCTAGATCTTTCCCGAGTCCACTCTTTTTCGCTGGCACAAGACCTCTCGAGTCTCGATGTTGGTAGACCATAAATTTTGGTGGTTTGACAATGGTTTCGGCTAGGATCATGAGCGATTATGGTCCTTCTTGCCCTTGTAACCGCTTATGGTGATCATCGAAGATGGTGGTGAGATTGAATGATCGATCCCAATATCGATCTTGTAGACCGTGTGCTTTTGCTTTGTTTTCAATTGATGTTCTGGATAATAGTAAGCACAATTCAATTTAAAAGATTTGAGTTAGATTGATTTTGTTTTTAATTCACTCTTTGTTTTTATCTGGTTCAGGGTGTTACATTTCTGAAAGAGTAGTGCTAGAGACACCAAATATTTATACTAATTAAATTCATACACCGAAGGTGCCAACTCATTGAAGAAATTGCTAACATGGATTTTCCCTACTAATTTTTTTCTTTATAAAAAGGTTAAAAATCAAGAAAACCCAAAACCATTGTAAAGTCCCATGGCGGCCATCCTCATCGAGAGGAGATCATTTACCATCGGATATTGTAGATTTGGTTCAATTACACAAAGCATCACTAGGTCTCAATTAGTTGCACTGCAGGCATAGTACGATCTCCAATCTCCAATCTCCAATTGATTCTTTAATTCAAGCCTGTAAAGTTCAAATCTCATAAGGACAAATCATGAAAAGAGAGGGAGTAAGAGAAGGAGAAAGAAACTTGGTAAGTTTGGTGGCTTTTAATTAATTCATTAATTCATCTGAGAACGAAGTCAAGAGTTCTAGCTAGCACTCTTTGATGGCTCCAGTCAAGAATGGCGAAGCATGAGGGAATGCTCAAATGCATAAGGAAGAAGATAATGGTCTAGGTTTATTCTTATCTTTTTATTTGTGTTTTTAAGGAGAAGTATAAAATTATATTATTTCCATATCATCACTATCGTAGGAGCAAAATTGATGAGATAACAGGTGCCACATCATTTGGTAATAATATTTGGTATAATCTTTTGGTATCTAAAGCATTTTCGTTTCTGAAATTGGTTCAATTTGATGTATGTATGAGAAATGAAATTGAAATTGGTTCAATTTGTGTTGGAGGTTAAGTGGTTAACCCGACTCATCCTCACACACTTTCAGTATTCCATAAGATCATCTCTCTTTCAAGGAATACCAAAAACTAGAGTCATTACTTTTTGTTAAAATCTCATGAATGCTTCCATGCATGAATGCTTACTTCATTTCAAAACCTCATGAGTGCCTCCATTATTGACAGATACATCAGGAGAAGTCCATCACTATAAGACAAATTGGAAGGTTTGTGAGTCATGGTTCCACACTCAAGTTTTTTTTTTACCCATTATTCCTTCTTTTTCTCTTTCTAATTCTGACTCTTTATGTAAACTTTATAGGTATACAAAATTTTGAAATTTTCTGGGGCAGTTCCTACTAGACCTGCACAGGACTTGGCATTTTCAGTTGCAAGGTTTATACAAAATGGTGGTTCTTTGGCCAACTACTACATGGTACTATATTTCAAAGCTAATTTTATCTTTGGTAAAATTATTTGATTTAACCATCTTTTACTCTGATTTTGTTACAGTACCATGGAGGAACGAATTTTGGCTGAACTGCTGGCGATCCCTTCATTGCAACTAGCTATGACTATGGTGCACCTCTAGATGAATATCGCATGCAAATAGGGGATTAGCATCTTGACTCGGTTCTTTGTAAATTTTGGCTCATAACCCTTGTTTTACAGATTTAACATTTTCCTATGTTGAATGTTAAACATTTCCCTAATGTTAAATGTGTAAAGTAAGGGAATTGGTTATAAACCTAACATGATCTTACACGAAGTCTATTACTTACCTAACACATGCTTTTTCTTATTTATTCCAGGACTACCAAGGGAACCAAAATATAGCAATTTGAAATATCTGCACAAAGCCATCAAATTAGCTGAGCCAGCTTTAGTGGCTACTGATGAGCTAATAAAATTTATCTATGATAGTTATGTAATTAGTTGAGCCAATGTGGGATAAAGTCCCTTCACTGTTGAGGACTTTATCTCGGATGAGCTAACAAAATTTATCTATCTTTGTATGCAATTTGCCACCCTTATTAAATATTTTGGTTTCTTAGCATTAAGCTACAACTCGGACATGGAATGTTTCATGGTTGTTAATATAATGATCATGTGAACTAAATTTTCTATGCTTTTAAATTTAGTCCTTAAATAACATTGTGTTAGCTCCAAAACCCGTTGCAAAGCACGGGACAAATTTCTAGTATGTACTAAAGGAAGGTTTTTCTTATGAAAGTGGCTTGACATTTTGCCCCTGTCATTTGCTATGTTTTACTGGATTTCCATTACCTGCCGTTTTGTCCTCATCGCACCACTTGTTGAGACCAAAAATTTCACAAACCCAAAATGAAAAAATTGGTTCGATGCAAAAGTGAGAGAGTCCAATAGCTTTCAAATTGGGTTAGCTTGATTATCTCCAAAACATGATAATTGCATAGGTTTGTTGTGGCCAAAGAGGGTAGAGTTCTAGTTGTCTTCAAATAGTGCATAACAGAAACTCTATGTTCAAATAAAAAAAATTAAAAAAAAAGGAAGCAACAGAACAAATTATGCATGCATCACGTGGATTGGTACTCAAGGCATCAAATTTCAAATTTAGAATCTTGGATATATAATCTTCCCGTCTTACAAATTCAAGACCAAGTCAAGATTTATATCTATCCAAGGTCAATTTGAACGAACAAAAGACACCATAATCTTTCAATGTGGAAGAAAGAAATTGGTTACTGCTATAATCATTTCAATTCAAATTAACAAAGGTGATCATAGCCTCAATTTGAATTGCATTGATAGCTATCTTAATCAAGCTTATCCATTGTTGCCTATAAAAATGCACCTCTTCTACAACAAACATGGAGGGCAGAAAACGCTAAAGCATAAGAAGAAATTAAATGCTGAAAGGAGAGAAATCGAGAAGGAGGTCCAAGTTTCGCTACTAGAGAAAGGAAAAGAAAAGCTGCAGGAAAAGAAGTCTGCTCCCTGCAATGAAAGCACCTTCAATTGATCCGGAAGAGAATGACCATCTCGTATGGAGTTTACAAACTCTAATTGGCGATTCATAAATGACCACAACCATTAGAGTTTTTCTAGCCTCTCCAAGACGATGTTTAACACATCGAAACAATATGGTTGTTCACAAACAACCTCTTTCCAATGCTCGAAGCTCCCTTGAAATGGTGTTGCTTGCTGCTCTTAGGTGCTTTCTAATGCTTAAGAATCAAAATATTACGGTTGTTCACGAACAACCTCATTTCAATGCTCAAAGCTCCCGTGAAATGGTGTTGCTCATGCATGACTCAATGCATAGACTTGGTTGTTCATGAACAGCAAGATTCTAATGCTAAAGGCTCCCTGCAAAATGACATTGCTATGAACGTAAAATTGCCCCAAGAAGTATCAAACAGAGCCACGAGTGTGCTTGGTTAATTACATTTCCACAAAGACACAAATTCAAGCTCTCTATTTGTTGTGTCATGTGACACCAACTTGAAAAGTCAAACGGTATAGAATTTTCTGTTCCAATCAATGTGTAAAAGCAAAGGGGTGAAGCTGGTTGGTGGTCTCTGTTTGTTATTAGATCACACAAAATGTAAAGCGGAAATAAAATCCATTCATATGGTGACGTCCAAGATTGACATCTTCCCTTAATAATGAAGTCATAATGATCATGCATGTGTCAAAGACTAATGACAAAAGTAACTAGCTAATTACTTAATGGACAACAACTTTTCATTAATTAATTTAACTTGAAGAATCTCATATTGAGAAAGCCACAAAGGCAGATGACAAGCCAAGAAGCATGGCTGCACTACATTGAGTTGTCAGCTTAATTCAAATGTCAAAGCCACAAAAGAAATACAACAGAGGTGAAATAGGGCCTAAAGTGAAGACAAATAGCTGACTGCTCATACGAGAACCGAAAACCAATAAGGCTTCCCCAAAATCTCGCAAATAAAAGCACGAGTACAGTTTCCAACCATACTCAGTAAATCATTTTAACATTGAGGACAATGTTAGATTTAAGTGTGGGGGAAGGAAAACTTTGTTTTATGTTTTAAGTTATATTTTGGTCCAAAAAAACCATTAAAGTTCCTAAAATTTAAAAATTTGGTAGTTTAGATCACTCTTGTGTTTTTAGTTGTTTATTGTGTTTAGTTAGTTTCTTCCAACACCAATGATGAGATTGAACTTGAATTGAAAAGGGCCGGGGCTAGAAAGCATGTTTAGGTCTTGACTTTTTCAAAATAAATCAGTATGGCTCAAGTGTTTGATTTCATTTATACCTATATTTGTGATATTAATATATTGAGTTAGAGAAGCATAATGATACTTGTGAGAGCTATTCCATGCCATGTTATGAGTATTTGAGCTTAATTGAAGTGCATGCAAAGTTCGAAGCACTAATTTTTTCATGAGTGAACATCTCATTTGCTTTGCATCTCTAGAACTTGCTTCATATCTTTCGAAACTCTTTGTCTCAATTTTGCATCTTGAAAATGATTTAGGCAACTAGGAATCTGATTCGGTGCATATACTAGCGCCTCACGCGTAATACAACACGGTCATCAAGTTTAAGGCAAATAAATTAAGCTCCAAGTATCAAACCCAAGGGAATAGGGAACCCCACTTGGTTACGGACAACTAAGCACAAATACAAATTATCCAAGCAACAAGTATCCGAAATTGTGATTTTTGATTGTGAAGACTTAAACTAAATAAGAGAACCAAAAATAGAAAATTGCTAAAAATGAAAAATGCAATGCTAAAGTAGTTTGCGAAAAATTCAAGACAAGTGAGTGTTGGGTGCTAGGGAGGTTCCTTCACCCAAATCCTATGTGTCGGGAGCTATCTAATGTAGATGAAAAATTCTTGATTAGGCAGTAGTTGTATCCAAGGCGGTTCAAGGCTCAAGGACCATATATTCTCAATTACGGTATTAATGTACCATTTCAAGGGTCACACAAACTCAATTAGAGAGAGCTAAAGCTGGTTCAAGGGTCTCTAGGTCGCTCTAATTGGCATAAAGCTCAAGAATTAGACCACTAAGCGATTCACCCTCGCAATCACGCTGCGGGTGTAAATCACCGTGCTTATAACTCCTACAATATCAAATTGAGGGTGAATTAGAGGGGATCAAGCCTCTAACTCCGTCCTAGACATGGTCAAAATACATACCCTAGAGTTGACTAGGCTCCTAGACATGCATTTCAACCCAACAAAAATTGATATAAGCATCCAACAAATTAAATTGCATCATGACATTAAAATAGGCATCCTTTACCTAAAATTTGGGCTAGGGCACACAACCTTAACCCCCAACAAAATTTCTACTCACTACCCATAAATAGTGTACTTACATGAGCATTTTTCAAGCATAATTAGCTCTAATGAGCTACGCTCATGCTACAGCCAGCGGAGTGACCTACGGAAACACAGCCAAGCCCAGATCACAGCCGATGCGCCGCCACGCACCACGTCAAGATGGCATCAGAAGCTCCAGAAGCTAGGAACTGAAGCATATCAGTCCCACATCGAAAACATGGAAGAGATCAGCCTCTTCCCCACCTATAAAAGGTTCTCTCCTCTCTCCTCATTAATTACGCATTTACTACTTACCTACTGTTATTTTGTCAACACAAATACATTGACTAACTTAGGCATCGGAGAAGAGAAGACCGCACGCGGTCTCCCTCTGCCGCCCTTTGTATTTTACTTGAAGGTAGTGGAAGTACCGATCACAACATAAGTAGAGATCCGCCCTTCGGATCAGCGTTAACCAAAGACTTGGGCCACTGCTCAATCTTAAACATTAACATTGGCGCCGTCTGTGGGAACCCTTGAACAAAAGGTCATCCCACCACAACAATCACCATGACTAACGGTAGCGGGGGAAAAGCTAAAGAGCAAGCGGATCAATCTACCAACCCCCATCCCACCAACCCCGCGGCTAACATTAACCCAGCGGTTAACGTTAACCGAGCACTATTCAACACTCCAGTCAACCCCAGCTTGGAACCCCAGGGCTCATCCCAAGTCCCACTGACCCAAACCGCTGCTGAGGCCCAACTGGGCAGCAGTCGTCCACCAAGCCAAGATCTCACCGCTATGTATGAGCTGGCATTAGAGGGAGCACGAATAAGAGCGCAGAGAGAAGGCCGAGGCCCAAAAGCAAGTGGCCACGCTGATGTCAAAATTTGACAAATTGAAGAAGGCGCTGGAGGCAAACGCTAACCCAACGAAGAGCGAGAAATAGCGGAGCACCAGACGTAGTCGACCCAACACCGACGGATTGGTACCCTTACCAATCATACAGATGCAGGTACCGCTGAACCCACCAGAACTATTGAGAATGGGCCCACCTCGCCTGCCCTACCTAATGTTGGAGCTGGAAGCGGAGTCACAACCTCACACCAACCGCTCTACAACTAGGGCTAGAACTGAAGGTAATTCACCTGCCCCCAGGCGAGAGCTAGTGCATCAAAACCTCCAAACGGGGCCCGCTGGCTACGCAACCGCCCTAATCCTGGAAAGGATGCAACAATTAGAACCAAGGCTAATCCGAGCGGAGGCAGGCACCCCAGCGCCAACACCAAATCCGCTCTTTGCGTCCAGGCAAGGGCCATTCACCGCTAGGATCCTGCAGGCCGTCAGACCAGCATATGCAAAGACACCAAAGATGTCACATTATAGAGGCATGACTGACCCTTTCGTCCACAGGGACACCTTAAAAAAAGTCACTAACAACAAGGGATTTGATGACGCCACCCTCTGCCACTTGTTCAGAGAAATGCTAGACAGTGAGGCAATGAGCTGGTTCTTTGAATGCCCACCTGGATCCATCGACTCATTCAATGCACTATCAAATGCTTTCCTCTCTTGGTTCATCCTGGTAGCCGCCGGACACCACAACACAAGTAAGTTATTCAACGTAAAACAGGGCGCCGAGGAAACATTGAAGGCATTTGTCACCAGGTGGCGGGCGGCAGCATCTCAGTTCCTCGATCTTGACCAAAAATGGCATTAGCAGCCTTCAAGCAAGGACTCCTCAAGGTGCCATTTCTCTACCACCTCAATTACAATCATCTAAATGCCGCGTATGACCACGTCATGGGCGAGGCAGCCAGCCATGCACAGGTAGAATTCATCACATATGGAGAAACCCCACCATTACCACCAACACCGGTAAAGTCCACTCAGCCCTCCTCCAGCCATCAGGAAACAGCTAACAAAACCTCTGCTACGCCGCCAACTGATAAGAAGAGAGAGTGGAAACAGGGCAACTACCAGAGCATGCGGCAGAAGGACCAGCATTACAACAAGGGCAACTGCTCATCCCATGGGAATAACGATAACAAACAGCGAAGTCCTCTCAGGGGTATGCAGTGTTTACAGTCCTCACAGCCTTGTATGAGGAGATATACGACTAGTGCAAGAACCAGATTTCACCACCACCCCCAAGAAAATACCCAAGGGTAGGGAAGCCCAGGAACACCGGCAAGTGGTGCAAATACCATGAGGACAGCGGTCACAACACCAACAACTGCAATACTCTCAAAACGGCTATTGAGACTTTATACCATGATGGCAAGATGGAACAATTCAAGGTGTGCCAACCGCCACCTGTGGTCACCAACATCGAACCCATGCGCCGCATCAACACCATCGACGGTGGTGCTCCAATCACGAATATGTCTCATAGGGCAAGAAAGCACTATGCATGCGCTAACTATCCCAAAGAAGTTTGCAATATCCGCTATGACAGATCCGCAAAACTCCCAAAGTCAGGTTTGGAACCCATCACTTTCTCATAGGAGGAGAAGCTCAGAGTTCATCTCCCCCACAACGATCCATTCTTGATCGATGCCATGCTCGATAAATGGACAGTGGGAAGGGTCCTTGTTGACAGCGGATCCGCTGTCAATGTCATATTCAACGGTTGCTATAACTAACTCCAGCGAAATAGAAAATTACTCCAGGATCATGAGCCATTGCTCAGCTTCTCCGGTGATGTCATGCAGCCACTCAGTTCTGACTACATGCGACTAGTTATCGGTGCTAGTCCATGTACAGAGGAAATACATACAGAGTTCATCGTTGTCGATTGCTTAAGCTCATATAATGCCATCATTGATCGACCGGCACTCAACAAGCTCAAATGCATCATAGTTGGATACATGCTTGTCATGAAGTTCCCCACACCTAAGGGGATAGGATGTGTAATGACTGTGTCACGGTCGACGCATTGCCATGAAATCCTAACAATAGGAAACCATGCACCAACACCAAACATTTTTGAAGACCCTCGGGATGACAAGGAGAAATATGTTAAAAAGGAGCCTATCAACCCAGAGACATCTTTGAGGATTATCAGCATCTCCGACGAGCACCCTGAGAGGATGGTTCGCATCAGCGCTTAGCTAGCCCTAGAGGTAGCAGCTGAACTCACACAGTTTCTACTTGACAACGCCGCCGTCTTTGCATGGTCCTACACTAATATGTCGGGCATCTCCCCTAAGATCATCACACACAAGTTGAGTATCAAACCATCCTTGTATCCTGCGAAGCAGCGGTGAAAGGCCTTCGATGAAGAGAGATATCGTGCAATAGGGGAAGAGGTCGCCAAGCTACAGGGCATTGGGTTCATCCTCCAGGTCAATTATCCCCAGTGGATTTCCAACCTGGTCATGGTCAAGAAACCTAGCGGAAAGTGGCGGATGTGTGTTGACTTCAAAGGTCTTAACAAGGCATGTCCCAAGGATAGCTTCCCGCTACCCCACATTGATCAACTGGTCGATGCAACTGCTGGACACGAGCTGCTCAGCATGATAGACTCTTTCTCCAGCTATAATTAGATTAAGATGCACCCCGGCGACCAGGAATGCACCACCTTCACCACCGACAAGGGCCTATACTGTTACAATGTCATGCCTTTAGGTTTGAAGAACGCCGGTGCAACTTATCAGATGTTGATGAATGCCATGTTCGCTGAGCATCTTGGTAAGATAATAGAGGTATACGTGGACGACGTTAGTCAAAAGCATCAAAGCCAGTGGACAAATGGCAAACCTCATAATCATATTCGTCATTCTATTGGCTTATGGTATGCGCCTCAACCCAGAAAAATGTTTGTTTGGCATCACTGCTAGCAAATTTCTGGGCTACATCATCAGTGAACGGGGCATAGAGGCCAATCCTTACAAGGTGCAAGTCATCCTCAACATGAAGGCTCCGGAATGGAAGGTGCACGTTCAGAGCCTCCAAGGCAAACTAACTGCTCTCTAGCGGTTCATCTCTAGACTCACTGATAAGGTGCCTCCCATTTTTCAAAGTTCTGAAGAAGACCCACAAGAAAGAAATCGACTGGACCCCAGACTGTGAGGTGGCATTCCAAAGTTTGAAGGAATACTTAGCAGCTGTCCCACTTTTTTTCATCCTTGTACAGGGGGAGGTATTGTACATCTACCTGGCGGTATCACCATCAGTGGTTAGCTGCGCCATTGTATAATGAGAGGGCCAGGAAGAACTCCCAGTATTCTACGCCGGCAGGGGCATGAACGGGGCGGAGACAAGATATACCCCCTGGAGCAGCTCGCTCTCCGCTAGACGCCTCTGCCAATACTTCCAGGCCCACACCATCCATGTCTTAACAAACCAACCGCTGAAGCAGGTAATGCACAACCCTGAACACTTCGGCCGCTTCAGCAAGTGGGCCATCGAGCTCAACAAGTTCGACATTGACTACAGGCCAAGGACTGCCATGAAAGGCCAGGCAGTGGCAGATTTCATCGCTGAGCTCACCGAGCGTTAGGATGAACCCAACCTAGGGGCAGAGGAGGCCAACACAAAAATGATAACCGCTAAGGAACCAGCCCCCTAGCAGCAGTCAGACTGGAACCTCCACGTGAACGGCTCCGCTTACGCTGAGGCCTGTGGCACTGGAGTCATCTTGACAGGACCAGGGGGACTAAACGTGGAATACACGTTAAGGTTCAATTTCAAAGCCTCAAACAATATGGCGAAGTATGAAGCGCTCATTGCCGGCTTACTCCTCGCCATCGACTCAGGGGCTGACAGTGTCAACATATTCAGCGACTCCCAGCTAGTCGTTTACCAGGTCAACGACAGCTTCCAGGCCAAGGACCAGTAGTTAGCGGCATACTTGGGGTACGTCAAGACACTCCTTAAAAAATTCAAATTTCACACCATCACACAGATCCCTAGGGAAAAGAACGCCAAGGCTGACTCACTAGCAAGACTAGTAACTGCCCAACCATACCAAAGTCCAGTGGACATAAGGGTGGAATGCCTTGACAAGACAAGCATCACTAAAACCCTGCTGGAAATCTTCAACATTGAGGTAAACCCAAGCTGGATGGATGAAATAATTGAGTACAAGCGCAATGGAACACTGCCAATCGACAAGGTCGAAGCAAGGTAACTCAAGCGGATAGTAACCCGCTATAATATCCAGAATGGCAAACTCTACCGCCAGGGATTCACCCATCCGAACCTCCGATGTCTGACCCCAGAGGAGGGAAAGGTCGTTTTTGCAATGATACACGCCGGGGAATGTGGAAACCACTCCGGCGCCAGATCTTTGGCCAATCACACAATGCGACAGGGTTACTACTGGCCGACGCTCAGCTACGACGCCAGGAAGGACTCCAGGTCTTGCCACAAGTGTCAACAATACGCTGACCTTCCCCATGCCCCAGCGGAACCCCTGTCAATCATCATTGGCCCATGGATCCACTCCATGTGGGGCCTGGACTTGCTTGGCAAATTCCCAACTGTCAAGAGACAATTCAAGTACATCATTGTAACCATCGATTACAACAGCAATTGTATAGAGGCGGAACCACTTACGGCAATAACTACCACCAAGGTAACTCACTTCCTCTGGAAGAACATCTATTGCCACTACAGAGTCCCTTACACAATCATCATAGATAAGGGCACACAGTTCAACAACAATGAACTCATATCTTTCACCGCTAACCTGGGCACCAAGATGAGTTTTGCATCTATCGCTCACCCCCAAACCAACGGCCAAGTCGAAGCAGCAAACAAGATAATCAAGAAGCTATTAAAAAAGAAACTCGACGACGCCAAGGGTTTATGGGCGGAGAAGCTGCCAGAAGTTCTGTGGGCTATTAGGACTAGCCAACTTCAGCCACCGGTGAAACACCATTCTGTATGATGTTCGTCACAGAAGCCGTCCTACCCATTGAGGTCACCCAAACTACCGCTAGGGTCGAGGGCTACTGCTCCGAGACCAAAGGCGAAGGGTCAACCTCGACAAGGACCTCCTCGAAGAGAAATGCCATAGGGCCCATTTGCACAACTTGTAAAACAAGCAACGGGTATCGCGTTTCTACAATGCTAGAGTCAAAGCCCAGAACCTCCAACGGGGGGACTGGGTAATGAAGGAAGTCATTCCACCGCCAACAGCACTCCGCCCAACTTGGGAAGGCCCATACAAAATTGTGGAAGTCGTTAGACCCGGCACCTTCTACTTAATGGACAAGGATGGAGTCACAACTACCCACCATTGGAATACCGAACACCTTCGGTATTACTACAAATAGTCATGCCCTAACCAAGAAAATCTTGACTTAGCTAAATTTTTGTTCAATATTTATCTAAGGGAAGCTACCCAACTAGTACAACCCCGCTTTTGTACGCACTGATCTGTCAGGTATCAATGAAACAAGGAATTATTCAAACCATTGTCACCAAGTCCAAGCACAAGAGTTAACTGGCAACGCCAATAATATTCGGTGGACCACGTCCTCTACGTAGTGCACTTGGAACAATTTCAATTCCTTTAATGTTTCATTGATTAGCAAAAGCATAGGTCAAAACTCTGGCGGTATAACAAACATTAAAACAACGCAACCATTACACAATGCCACACTTGAAAAAAAAAAATTCAGCGACAAATAGCAAACACTTCATATATTCGGGGCCGGGATTCCTCGCCCAAAAATATTGTCAAAATTACAAAAGAAGCCTTAGCAGCACTAAAAAAGCAAACATGCCTCAGCAGCATTACAAAGCTATGGAGCAGTCTTCACGGATTCTTGGGAGCAGGGGCGACATCCTCACCCTCCAACGGTGGCTGTGGCCCGGCCAGGCGGCTCATCTGATCAGATCCACGAGCGGTAGGGGTCGGCATCACCATGGTACCATCCGTTAGGGTGTGAGTGGCCATGAAGTCAGCGCGGGAAATTTCGAATTGAGTAGGTGGAGTCTGTTGAGAGTCATCCGCCAGACGCGCACCACTCTCTCCACTACCTGAGAAGGCACCCTCAGCTTGAGTAGGAGCCACACTGCTCGCAGGTTCCCGCTGACCCGGCATCCGGCGGATTGGGACGCCTTCACCCAGTCAATGACGCCTTTCTGGTTCAGCAAGTCCAGGTTGACAGCTGCACCAGCCTTCACCGTCTCCATTATTGCTTGCTTGTAAGCCGCAGACTGCTTGAACGACTCCCCGACGATAGCCTCCGAGTGACTCTTCTCAGTTTCCAATCAGGCAACCTCGCCCTCCAACTTTTTCACCTCAGCAGATTTGGCGGCAGAGTCCCGCTGAAGAATCTCAACTTTCTTAGCCTTCGTCGCTAGTTGGTCATTCAGCAGAACTATGTCCTGGTCTAGCTTGGAGACGTGGTCGTTCCGCTCAAGGTCCTGTTCAGCGGCTACATTCAGCTTGCCGCGGGCATCCATATTGTCACATTATGCCTTCATCCGGTTCTACTCAACATCAAGAAGCTTATCTTTGGCCTCCCCCAACTCCCTCTGGAGACCTTCAATCTCCTCCCTCAGCTGCCGCTCAACCCGAGGCTAGCTTGAAGCGGCGAGGAACAGCTCATGTAGCCCTACTGACAGATGTCCAAACGCCGAGCTGAATGGCAATTACTGAATGGCCGTCGACTGAACGTTCCCATCCAGTCCGCCGAACCCGAGCCTCTCGCAGAGGTGGAACAGAAACTCCCGCTCTGGATCGGTTAGAAACTCCGCATAAGCAAAGAACGAGTCTAGGCCTCCCTGCCACACCTCCCTAACGACAACCACAGTCACCGGCTAAGAGGCCTGCTTGGCCTTCTTGGCTTTCTTTTGTTAGCGTGCCCCAATGGTCTCCGCATAAGCTGCATCATCTTCCTCATCGGCGTCATTTTGCTGCCGCTTCCTTTGAAGAACCGCCCTTGTGGCACCGGTGGTGATAGGCCTCGAGGTCACCTGCGGCTCCAACACCGCAATGGTAACGAGTTCCCTACCCGACACCACTCTGTCCTTCTAAGGCCCACGACGGTTGGCGGGCACTCTCTCCCTCACCTTCTTGGGGGCGGCTTGTACCCTGCTCCCGCCTGCAGCCCCGCGATCTGTGCCAGTTCCTGCCTGAACCACGAGCGAACTGTCGGGGCCGAGATGCGAGTGATGAGGCATTGGCAGCACCACTGGAGTCTCGAACAGGTTCACCACCAGTGTTTGTGGATTGACGATAGTTTGTTGGGCCGCCAGCCCAGCGGCATACATGCCCTCCAAAAAGTTTGCCAATTCTGCGCGATCCATGGATTTGCAAAAGCATCGCGGCTCACTTTGTTATCCGGTGGAGAATCTACACAGAAAAAAAAAAATGAGTCAGCCTGGTACAAATTGAGCTAGGGCACAGTTCAACTGAAATTACATACCAAGGGCGTGCGTCAACTGTAGGTCGACCAACAGCTCCCAGCTGGTGAGCAGGCGAAGGTCAAGCAAGTTGCGATTCCGCCAACAGCCTTTAATCCTCGCCATGCGGCACTCTTCCTCGTGCTTCAGGTTAAAACGCAAGCCCGCTACACAGAAAAAATGAGGTAATGGTTAGAACAAAGTACAGAGACATATCATACAAGCAAAACCAACAACTCCGATCAGCGGAAGCTAGCGACATCCTCGGATAGGTTGGAACTCCGACTTCATCCTGAATGTTGGCTCCCCTTCATTCCACCCTGCTTGATATTCCCACCCCGCGATAGCAATATAGAAGGTCCCCCGCCAAGGAGACATGGAATCCTTCAAATTCTAAATTAGCTTCGGCGCCCCCTGGCGGCGGCTCAGGTTCACTTGCCCACTGCAACCTTGGCGCTTCACGTACACCAATTCGTAGAAGTGTAACACCTCCGCCACTGTTGGACCCTCTCAACCGGACAAGTGCCATAGCGAGTTGAGTGCCATCAACAACAGCCACATATTAAGGCAAATTTGCCTAAAAGCGAGGTCGAACTCGCAAATCAGGATTTGGAGACTCTATAGTAGAGTTTCACTCCCTGGTGGAAGATGGCCTCGTGCACAGTTGCTTGCCCCGCTGGCAAAAACGACGCCCTCTCATCCCTCGTCGGCGGACGCAGCTTCACTATGCCTGGAAGTCGAAACACCCGCTTTAACCGATTCACAGCGGCAATAGTCATCGGTCCTCCGGCAACAGTCAACTGGGGTACCGTCGCAGAGGACCCATGCTGACTCAATCTTCTCTCCGCCAGCCTCTCCCCCATCAACTGAACCTCTAGCGCTCTATTACTTGCTAGCCTCTCCTCGCGCTGCTGGTGGGCAGCAGCGTCCTCCCTTTGCCCTAGAACTCTTCGAACGCCCAACACGACCCATCTCTACGTCCTAGGGTATGATCTGTAGCGACTCGATGTTCAGCGGTTCCGACCTGCAGGGGCAGACGGACGCAACTAATCAATAAAAACCCTATTGGAACAGCTGAGCTACACATCAGACTTGGAGTCCTTACTGCTCGAGATCTCTATGACGCAAGCTATCACAAATCCTAAAACCCAAACCAGTCAGTTCAAGAAAGATCTAAACTATCCCTATGTTAGATTTTAGCCAAGAACATCAAGAACAACCAAACCTAGTGTGAGGGTTCTTTTTTGAATTAAGCATCGACTAGGCCAAAATCAACCCAATAATCTGATTATTGGGAGGACTTTGTATGTGATTCAGATCATATGCAAAACAAATAAGGCTTGACAGCATGAAGCATGGTGTGGGAGCTAGAAACACACTGCGGTGAGAGAATTTGGGGATTTTTTGAATTTGGTTTTCTGGGAGATAAGCTTGTAAGGGAGGTTTGGGAGAAAAGTGCTAGGAACTGGGTTTTGTGTTTAGAGGCCTAGAAGCTTGAAGAATTGTGAGGCTTTTTGATGTTTCTAAGTTTTCTCTGGGTTGTTGCTTGATGATTTTTTCAGTTTCAAATATCCCATTTTATAGGCTCAATTGGAGGGGTGTTATGGTGGCTCAAACCCTTTGGTTTTCTGGGTAAGACGTTCCTCCTTTAGCTCATGCAGGATTTCTGCCTTAAGATTTGGGATATCAGAGCTTACTTGAGATATGGAGTCTTGGAAACAGGGGAGGATTGTTGGAGCCGTGCGCAAAAACTGCAACAGAAACAGCTGCGGTGACAGAAAATCTGGAACGAGGTTGAAGGGGCAGCTAGGGAGCTGTGAGCTCATCGTTCAAGAGGGGAGAGGACATCGGCCTACCGGTCGGAAGGTAATCCTTGCTAACTGATAAGAGGGATCGATATTCCTCTTGGATATTTGGGTCGAGTAGTGTGTTTGGTAGCTGCGGGGAAAGGGAAAAGGGAGATAGAAGAAAACGGTGAAAGTTTGGGTTATCCTATTTTTGTGGGTTTGGGCTTTTCTTTGGGCTTTGGGTTTTGAGGAAAAAANNNTTACCGGGCTTGGATCTCGAGCCCAAGATCGAGACCACCAATGACGTTAAATCAATAAACGAGCATTATATGTTTCCGTAACCTTCCACACCATACCCACTTCTGCAAGCCCCATAAATGCGTGGAGGTGGCTTGAGTCCACATCTAGGGTGTGTTTGCTTGGCGGGTTAAAGTCGAGAGATGGGTATAAAATTCTATAGTTTTACAGAATTTTATACAAATTGTGTGTTTATGCTAAAATATGTCGTGTGATTTTTCGGGTATCAACATTAGCCCCCTTGATTATGTGGGCTGCTTGAAGCATGAAATGGGCCGCAGAATCAAAATGAGGAAAAATCAGCCCAACCTACAATTTCTAAGGTGAGTCAGCATGAGAGGCCTGCTCTTTTCTTTTCTTTTCTTTCTTCTTCTTTTGAACAATAACTTGTAAAGGCTCCACAGTTACGCCTCCTCTTCCCTCTTAAGGAGTGTTGAACTCTTCGCGTTCTGTCTGACACATTGAGCTCGTGTTCCTTGAAGATTCTAGAGATCCTTGAACCCACTGGGCTTTCGGATTCGAGGTATTCATTTCCCCTCTTTCGAAACCCCAAAATTCTTCTCTTTGTCTTCTTTTCCTTCCTTCAGCGTGTAACCATTGCATTCCTCCTCCTACTGCGGGGAATCATGATTCTTTTTCTGTTGTAGGGATCCATCTTACACTTCTTCCAATTCGTGGATTTGATTGCATGATCCTTTTCATCTAGGGTAATCTCGAATCCTTGGGACTGTTGAACTGGGTAAAATTTTTGTTGAATGGCTTATGCATGCAGATGGGTTATGGATGTCTTGTGATGGCTTGAATTCATTTCGGTATTGAATCGATCTTCACTCTTGCTGCAGCTTGTGTTCAATTCCTCCTTGCGGTGATTGGCTCTGTTTTTTTTTTTTTTTTTTGTGATTGCTGTTTGTTTGTGCCTAGCCTTCCTCTAACGTGACCTTGGATTGACCTCACTTGAGCTTTTTTATTTTGCCATCTGATCCTGTCAACTTGATGAGCTGCGATTTTGTTTCATGGGTAGTGATGCAACGCAGCAGAAGACTTCACAATTGACTTAGAACAGCAATTTATCTTTCCCCCTTTTTGTGTGTGTTGCATTTGGTTGCATAGCGTCGCAATTTATCTTTCCCCCTTTTTTTTGTGTGTTGCGTTTGGTTGCATAGCGTCTCACCTTTACTGGAATTACCGCAGCTGAATATCTCATAGGAAGATTTATGGTCCGCCTGCGTTACGAA
>BDJD01002949.1:0-15489 GCA_002564525.1 Rosa multiflora
CAGGTTTGGAAGGACAGTGACTGATATCTTCACTTTCATGTGTGTATTTGATGTACATATATGATGAGTATTAGGGAGTGTTTTCCAGTTTTTCATAGCAATGTGATTATCAGGTTTATAAACAGGGTGCATCGAGGCATATTATTTTGTGAATAGAGGAAAGTAGCTGTCGCAGCCTAAGCTTTGATGCCCCAGTTTTACTATTTGTACAATGAAGGTCATAGCATTGTCGATTCCACAAATGATCTAAGCCATACATTATGATGAGGGAGAATTTTAGAAATTCATAGAGTGGCCCAAACTCTTATAAACTCATAGGCAATGTCTTATTTTTCTCATGTGGGATATATATATTCTCAACACACGTGTGACAAATTTTCAAGCCATACACGTGGACAACTTTGGGTGACATGGAGCCAGTGTGGCCGTCAGGCATACACACGTGGGTAACCCGCTCTGATACCATGATAAAGTAATCTGAAACCAATTGACAATGGATAGAGTGTCCCAAACCCTTATAAACTCATAGGCAATGTCCCATTTTTCTCATGTGGGATATATATATTCTCAACAGAACTTTCCGCCAGTGATGATTCAGATTTTTGAATTTAGATAAATAACATATCAGTACCTGCACTAGCAATTTTGATCTAGGCCTTATCAACGGGCCGGGCCTTACTCCATTTTTAAATAGTAGCGGGCCGGGCCGGGCTTTATTGTAAATTGAAAGATCCAAGCCCATCCATTTAATGCGGGCCTCGCGGGCTTTTTCTGGCCGGGCTGGGCTAAGCCTTGCGGGCTTTTTCGGGGTGGGCCTTGCGGGTTTTATTTACAAATAAATATTTAAAGATAATATTTTTTATAAACTTATATTTTTTACAAGATGCATAAGCGCATCTAAAATGAAAGTTAACCAAGATGCGACTAGATGCCGAAAGGCTTCGCTGCTACATATGTCACTCGAGCAGTGTAAATATAATAGTAACCGTAACCGATGATATGATATCTTGATTACCTAGGAGAAGTGATTAGTTTATACTTTTAAACCCTTTTTTTCCCCTTGAAAATAATTAAACAATTTAATTAATTTATAATTTTATACTGAATATTATAAATTACTAATTATAGCCTAATCATCTACTTAAAAACTTAGAGCCTTAGGATAAGATGATGTTATGTAAGAAAATTAGTGTACTTAGTGCATATAAATTAGCTTTCAATTCTCCTCTCTAACCCTAAGGCTGCGGTTTACCCATTTTGTTAAAAATCAGTCTCGTCCGGCGGTGCCCGGGCGTTGGGATGGCCTCCGGCCTCACTGTCGTCTTGGGATGTGCTGCCAGACTGGAGATCGATAGCTAATGCCCTTGGGACTCTATCGGAGAGGTTTGTTCTTGGCTTTGGCAGTTTTGGTTTGGCTGGGCTGGAGTCGGCGGCGGTGGGTTGTGTCGTTACAGGTTGGTTGTCAATCCCCGGGAGGTCTTCTTGGACCGACGGAGCTGACGGGGTTTTCGCTCCATGGCGGTGCGGGGCTGTGAGGAATCGGATTGGGGATTGTGTTAGTTTGGTGGTGATGCAGGTCGGCGATGTACTCGGGGCGGTTTAGATCGCTGCCATTGTGGTGTGGATCGTGACGAGGTGAGTTGGCGGCAGGGATCTGACCAAACTCGGCCGGAATTTGACGCATGATGAGGGATGGGAACAGATGGAGGACTGGGCCCAAACCGGGTTGATGGGCTGTGGGTGATCTTCTTGGCAGAGTACCATATTGGGCTTCAGTTTTTGTTGGGCTCGGGTTTCTACCCTAGTCCAGTAGCTTCTAATTTTGGGCTAGGGTTTAGGCCTTTGGCCCAACCCTATGGTTTTAGCTTTTTGTCTAATTACACTATGTTTCCTGTTTTTAGGAGCCAAACGAGTGTTTGTTTAGGCTTGTCTATTTGCTATGTTTTTCCATAGCTTATAGGCTCGCTTTTTTTGCGAGCGATAAGTTCAAATATAGTTGGTCTATCCTATGTATCGCTGTGGCTCCTCCACGAAGTCTTGTCTGGCCATTGTTATGTGTCAGCGGATGGGTATGTAATGACCTTCTTGGCATGCGCTATTATCAATAGAATTCCATTATTAAAAATAAAAGAAAAAGATGATGTTATGTAATATGGAGTGTAGAATTTTCGCTCAACTCTAATTGAATTTGAGAAGCATCAGAGTCAACATCGGTAAAGGATGAATTGGCTTATTAAAAAAAAAGAAAAAAAAAGATGAATTGGAATCGATCTAATCTTTGAACGATTTTATTCATAACAGATGATCAAATCTATAAGCAAAGCAATACAGTTCAAGATTCTCACTATGACTATAGCCCTAATACTGCATCTCTGTTCTTTGTTTCAACCTGCCAATAACCACATAAGAATAGTCAGTGCAAGAGCAACTTGTTGTGTTTGATGTAAAACCAAAGCAGGATGTTTTCAAAAGTAAGACCAGAAGGTGAAAACACAAAAGAGTAAGGACCAAGAAATACACATAATAACAGTTTTCAATGAAATACACATAATAACTAATAAGAAGTTAAGAACCAAGAAATCTTACAGCTTGGACGCTGTACCAGTAGTTGGACTTGCACCACGCAATGCATCGTAGTGTCCATAGCCATGATAAAGTACACGGATAGGGTTATCCTTACCATACTCTTTGCCATATTCAGCTATGATTCTGAGACTCCTAGAATTCTTGTCCCTCATATAAACTGTAATCGGTATCCTAGAAGTAGAAAATTGCATCACCATTTTAAAATAATATGAGCCTTTGTATATCAGAAACTTTCTTAGCTTGTACGAATAGCAACTTCACAAGATTTTGTAAAATGTTTTAGGACTTGCAATAGACAGGGCAACTTAATTTGTTTTTAATTTTTGCAATTTGACAATTTTCGACATGGATATTTTGAGATAGTTAGCCGGTGACTCTGAAACCACAGCAATCCAGCTGAGATAGATACTCAGTTGGTGACTCGGTTGCCATAATTGAATTCCCCAAGAAGCAAAAGAAGTTGTTAAGAGTGAACTTACTGCAGGACATGCGAGGACATAAGCAACTCAGGCTCGCCTCCCCAAATGTGGGGTTGCCGCATCTGTACAACGTATCTCTCAAAATCATCTTCAAGAAACCTATAAGTGAAACGAAATACCAAAAAAAAAGAAGATGGAAAATTAGTATCGAAGCTGGCTTATTTCTGATTATCAGTTGAGGAAGAAGCTCATCATTCGCTTGGAGAATGATATATTTAGGAGAAGTACAAGAAGCACAATCAATATCACATCTCTATTGTAGTACTATATATTAAGGCATAGGTCCGTAGATTAAGCAGTCGCTCGTTGCCTTTCTACCAAGTAACTGGCAAAATCATGAACACTAATCCAGAGATCTCAAGAATCTTTACCATTCAGTGTCAGCCCTCCTCTTAATGAATTCATCTGCTACCTGTCCAAATCATACAACAGCTTCAATTCTGTTGGGAGTGTTTGACAAATGAAAGGAAACAACTGATACAAATTACGAGCGTGTAAAATAATTAAGAAGCTCTATGTCTGGAAACACAAGCATACAGGATAAGTTGTAGCAAAGAATGGAGACAAATTTCAATCCAAAAGCTAGCAATTTTCTCTCTTTTCAAATTTTTGCAAGTAGCTCAACCATCATTTGTTCACGGATTGAATCATTGAACCAAGCTATACGTGGTAGAGGGTATAAGACAAATTCTTGTTGATGTGCTTGATGCAATTCTTAGATGACTAGCTCGATATCAATTTATAAGAAGCTAGAAGTTGAAACATGGGGATATAAAATTGAGTTCATCTTATACCTTCTCTCTAAGCTCATCTGCAAGTTCTTTCTGATGGCTGTCACTTGGAGATGGCTTCCCTGCTCTTAGACAAGCTCCATGAACCACAGAACGAAACAAACACCTTCCATCTCCGCGTATGCCTGTACAAAATAACCATAAAGTCATTCGATTGATCAATATATGCTTGCAGCTCCAACAAAAATATATTCCGTTCAAGAAACAAATTCTATACCATCAATATATTCATGTTGATTATGAAGATAATTGAGCAAATTACTTAGAAGATATAAATCTAGAATCAAAATAAAATACACACTACTCAAAGATCAGATTTCATAATAAAAAAGTCTTTAACACACCATTTGCTTAGTCATCATATCAGAAACCGAGATTAGGAATTAAAAGAAGAATAGGGAGAGAGATTACTAAACCATAGAAATGAACCAATAAGTTTCGGGTGCAGCCCAAAAATAGCATCCAAAGAAAATTATGCAAAGAAAAAAGAAGACACAATAACAACAACAATATGCCGGGAAGAACTTCTGGAAACAGTATATATCTACTCGTACTCTACATTTGAAGTGTGTTGAATCAAGAGCAGACAGTAAGCGTCTTTATTATGAACGCTTTGATGCATCATTCCATTCCAACCGATTCAAGAACGGGTACGTCATACTGGTGTTTCGATTCATAAAACTTCTCAATTTGTGAGTTACACGTTGAGAATCAAAACAACCATTTTTCGAAGAGGCTTATAAAAAAATTGAATTAATCAGGCATTATGAACGGTATGTCTTACAACATCAAAATCAAACCTTGGTGATTATCCATAATAACCAATGCACAAGACTCCTTAAGGGAAACAACAAATCGATGGAAAACTTGATAGAAGCAATAAAAAAGACAAAATGGCAAGGAATAAAGCGGGAAAAAGATGAGCCAAAAGCCAGATTAGGTAGAGTGCTTCTGTGCAAGAAACGAATCTCTCATACATAACATCACCAAATATATGAAGAAAAGTGAACATTACACAACATGATTTTTGTTACCAAACATAGTTTCCGGATTTGGCATTGCTTGAATTCAAAATAAGAAGCTGTCACAAAAAAATGCTAATTTTATGAGAACGAATAATTGATGCCATGCCTTCTTTGCTTCTTGGTAATTTTGATTTTGATATGCAACTGATTGCGAACCGTCGAATAAGCCCACAAGTGATGTGAGAACAATTCCTCCAAAGTGCGCGACTTTTGGTCTTCAAGTGCGATGCCAAATTAGCCAGCATCAAAATTATAGAATCGAATTCGATGCTCTAATTTGCTTTCTTAGGTTTCAAGTTTCACCCACCAACGGCTAGGATCGGTTTTCTTTTGGACGAGCAACACGTGTCAGTCACTAAGAGAGCTCTCGCGCTCAAATCAATACGACCCACCCATTTTCAACTGACGCCGCCCGAAATAGGAAAATAAGCTCTCCCGCTCAAATCAACACGACCCACCAATTTTTTCTTCCTATTATCAGGTGCTTCAAATTTAGACACTGCTAGGAATTCCTCTCTCAAATAAATATAAAAGAAAATCATTATACCGTTTTCATGATTAAAATTTATGGATTCCCGGGCTTCGCTTGCGTCCCAGGTGCAAACTTTTCATCCCATCTTCAACTCTGCTTGAGCATTTTGTCAATATATCATGTCATATGGACACAGAGTTTTATCACTTTATGTGAATATGTGAATTTGGCAAGATAATATTTGTGCACTACGTAGTACAAGTGTGTGTTCTATATGAATATTGACAATTATTTTTCGCTTTATTTATGTCACATGATTTCAAATTTTATAATTTCTCAGGAATCAACAACCCAAATCAAAATGATGAGTAGGAAACGCCCATTGCACACTTGTGCGGTTTCCATTTTAGTGATAGCGGACAAAGCCTGCACCAAAGTCCAAGGTATACATGGCCCTTTAGGCGTAATGGCAAAGGTGGCAGCAAAATTTGCAACATTTGCCAGCCCCATTATTATCTTCATGCAATATCAGTGGATCATAATGGCAGTCCTATCATTTATTGATGGTCGAATACTAGCTGTTGAAAACATGATAGAGAGATTTTACCCTCCATCAAGCATCGTGTTTAACAAGATTGATGACTTTGTCCAAGTCGCAGAAACCCTCCCCGAAAAATTAGATGAAGCAATGAATAAACACCCCTCTTCTATCCATTCTATCCACCAAGGTTCGGTTTTAGATTGGGGATTGGTTCGTGCCATTACGATGCTAAATTTTGTTAGTGGTACGCTGACTTGCTGGAGAATGTCAAAAGGTGCGAGGGAGAAGGAGATTGTAGTTGATACCAGCTGCAATGATAATAATAATCATCATCACAATACTAATGAAGAAGCTGCAGCTAAAGCTAATGTTGCTGCAGAGCAGCTTATAGATTCCTCAAATCATGATGCTAATAATAATATGAAGAGTAATCCTATTACTCCACCTCTTGGTGCTATTATGAAGGGTAGTTACAAGGAAGCCCTAACCAAGGGTAAAAAAGAAGGGACTGAAAGTAAAAAAGAAGGAAACAAGTATAAAACGAACGGCATACACAGTAAAACAGAAGAGAAGTACTACAACAAGGAAGAAGTGAAATCTGCTGCTGCTGATGTTAAGAATGGAGGCAATGGTCAGGGCGATATCCTAGACTTGTTTGACACGGCATGGCTAATGAACCGGAGGAGAAGTTTCGAAGGAAAAGCGCCACGGTCGCTATCATTTCACGGGGGTTATTAACTAACAAAACCAGAAAAAAATAACAGTTTTCTATGAAGCTTTTCAAGAATAGCAACTTCAGTCATGTAAGACGCAATGCATCTCGAAGTTCTTGAAAAGTTGTATAGATTATGCTTGAAAAGAAAAGATATTTTGCTGGTTTTGTTAGGAAGTTTCCATACACAAATGTACACATCATCATATGTTTTAGAATATGTAAATTATGTAGGTGAAAAATGGCACTATGGTTTAGCTGTCCAAATGTATAAATTTTTAGACCTTTGGAATAAGTGAGTGGGATACCATGTTATGGTATAGAAATTTGCATGATTTTGGTTGGATAACTGTATGATAACTATACATTGAGAAATTCAATGGTTGGAATTGTTAATTATTTCCTCGTATACAAGATCAAACTAAATTCCAGAAGTCGGAGAAGAATATAGTATGTGATTGATTCTCAATAAGCGCTGAGCCGAGTATCTATCATTTTGCTTGTGAACCTCTTATGCATGTACAAATCAGTCAGGTTAATTTGTGTTTTCCATGTCAGGTCTACTTATATGTATGTAGACCATATTTGAAATCTGAATCAAACTAAGCTACTATCTATAGAAGAGAAGCCTCATTTGCAGGGTTCAATTCAAGAATGTGAGAAAAGTAGCGCTGTAAATCTGGGGAATCATAATAAAATGTGGGTTAATTCTTAAATTAGAATTTTACTTAAGAAATAATAAATTTTCTTTCAGACTCAAACATGGATACGTGTGGTCAGTTTAGGGTTTCAGTTCTCTTGCTCTTACCCTAGACTGGTCCTCGGGTCTCACGTACTTTTCCCTCCTCTATCTTTCTGTTTCTTTCTGCTAATGTTTATTTGGAGACTACTTGTGGTGGAGAACTGAATGGAGAGACAAGATGAGAGAAGAAGGAAAGATCGAGAACCAGAGGGAGGTGGAGAAGTACGTGAATTGGTCCATTCAAAATGGACGGTCAAGATCAGCACATGCATGCCCTCATATGAGGATCGATGTCTCTCTCTCTCTCTCTCACATTAAACGGAGCTTTTTGCCTTTTTCCATCTACTCTTATTCGCTCTGCTTCGCCCTCGATCCAAATTGCTTTGTGTCACCGACCAGCGTCATTGAGGTTGGTGGTAGTGAACTTCTCGCTTGGTCGTCGTTTGCTAAGAAGCGGGCAATGCCCGCTCTGATACCAAATGATGCGGGTATCGCCAGAAAATCTGGAGTCCACCAGAAAATTTGAGAAAAAACTCTCATTTTAAAAAAGGAAACTAAGAACCCAAAAATAAAAAGAATGATTAAAGTTTGTTTAGTCCCTATACTATGACACTGTCATCGTTTCAGTCCCTGACATTTTCAATTAATCTAAAAAGTCTCTAACGTCACAATTTTCATCTAATCGGTACGGTCCGTCCAATTGCTCCTTTTGTAAGCTTATGTGGCAGCAAAATGTTGGCCAACTCAGCTCCACATAAGCCTTTCCAATAGTGAAATGTCCATAATGTCCATGCCCTCTATTGCGGGTGTTTGTGTCACGCCCCGAATTTTGAATAAAGAAAATTCAAAATCTGAAACGCTAGAACAAACACAAGAAAACACACATAGAAATTTTTTCATTTAAACTAAGTAACAAACAAACTGAACTCACAATGTCAATACTGACTCGTTCTTTAGAGTCACATATTACATTATAGATAGTTTACAAATCAAACTGAATGACAATTCAATAAGTAAACACCCCCCCCACAACTCACTACCCAGCGGAAGACTTAAAACAAAGAGCACCCTTCCACGCCCACACCATCGAACGTACACCTCAGCTTTGATAATGATCACTCGATAACCAAACCTGCACAAAAACCCCTACACCATAGAATAGTGCACTGAGAATGAACAAAACAAACCCGGTAAGCTTTTCAGCCCATATGAGTAAACTCAATTAAAGTGATTCACGTCACTCATGCTTATAATTTCTGAACTCGTGAGATAATTAAAGCAACAATATTTAATTCCACAAAACACAACCAAACATCAAGTTCATGTCATATCATATCATATCATCTCAACGACAAATCACACTCACTTCCCCTCAACATAAAGTATTTGTCAAAACGATAACCTCACAACTCATTCCCCAATCACTACAGATCACAACCCACAATTGTACCCACAATAAGAATTAAGCAAAATCAGTAATCCCTGCATAGAAACTTAGTTCAGGAGATCACATGAAAACAAACAAAAGAAATCATATAAATCCCTGCATAGAGTTTAGTTCAGGAATTTACATTAAACAAACAATTCAAAAATCAGTAATCCTTGCATATAACTTAGTTCAAAAGATTACATTTAAACAAACAATTCAAAAGGCAGTAATCCATGCATATAACTTAGTTCAGGAGATTACATTAAAACAAACAATTCAAAAGGCAGTAATCCCTACATATAACTTAGTTCAGGAGATTACTTAAAATTGAAAAGTATATGGGCAAAGATGGTCAAATTAGGAGTCCCAGTGCACATATAATTTTAAATGTAAAATTCAAGGATGTAAAATGAATTTATATCTCATAAGATATTTGTATGATCTCACTTTGAAATTAATAGTTCCGCGACGCAAGTGGTGTTTACCAATCTCCATCAAGTTGGTTAGTTAGGGCATGCATAACTTGAATCATGTCTCTAGTCAAACCAAATAGCACCCCAAAAGAAATGTCTTAAGAAAAGAAAACTAAATGAAAACCAAATGATCGAGATCAAACAGAAGTGATAATTAAGGTTTACCTTTCAAAACACTATTCAAACCTTCATAGGTAGAATATCGGCAGTTTCAGCAATCCGATTAAGATCTGTTTGAAGAAGTGCTCGCCCCGTGTTTGGCAAACTAACCTTACAGATCATATGGAAGGGTATTAGAAATGATAAACAATATAGTCCATTAAAAAGTAATCCAACCGAAAATGAAGCCAGTCTATAAATTAATTCATCACCACCCAATTACCAACATATATGCATTAGGAAAAAGAAAGTAAGGCCAGTGTATCATATAAGGTCGGTTTACCTATCCAAATGATCCGTCCACTTTTCATGAATTGGTCTAAAACCAAGTGGTAGCCAAGTCGGGTTCGTAACCAGTAAGCAAATAAGTTGGTCTTTGCACTCAATATTTAGTTAGAAAAATCCAAGTCTTAGATCTTGTATTCTCCTTGCCTTCTTATAAAATTGTCCTTTTTTCAGTTGAAGAAAACTCTGTGTCCTATATATTTCATAAATTCATAATTTCCTTGTAATGTGGAGGCAGCTCTTTCTTCTATAACAACTTCATCAGTATTCGATTATTTCTATACAATACAAGAGCGCATGTATATGTTTCATATATGTGTATAACAATTGTTCAACCATACCTGCGTCTGAAGCTGGAAAACACTTGATGGACAATGGGCGAGTACCCAACTAATTAATATGAAAAATTGGCAACCAAAAACTCAAGAATTTAAAATCGAGCCAATGCAGCACAACAATTACCATAGATTGTGCTACAAAAAGATATAGCACAAACCAACTAGAATCCAAAAACAATCTTTGACATTTTCACCAGGTGCGATTCCATGAACCGATTCCACGAATCTGAATAGCAATATAAAGTCTGGGGTGACCGACCAGGTTGTACGGACCCGCCCGATCGAGGCGGCCAGTGTGGTTTGTACATCAACAACAACAAACCCAAAAGCACGGTCGCCAACTCGCCATGGCGGGTTTCCTCAATGACTTGAGAGCATCTGCCCATATTTTATTAGTGGCGGCCTTAGGGTTTGCAGCGGGCTGGTTATTTTCATTAGTAAAATAGTTAAGCCACCAAGACTGGAAGTGACCGCCTTGTTTAGATTTTGGGGCGGCACCGCGGCGGTGATTAGTGGCTCTTCTCCGCCGCAGACAGGAGGCTTTTAAGTCTTACTTCCTTGAAAGTTGAGCAAAGTATAACTAGTTTGGCTGGAAAATGACCAAGAGGGCGCAATACATCGGAGACTTCAACGGTCCCCGGACTTCAAAAGATGTATTAGAGCAAAAAATATATAATTTGTTGGGTAAGTGGGCAATCTTATAAAATGTTTGGGTAAGTGAGATTAGTGTAGCTCAAATTAAGGTAACAATAATGGTAAATTAATCATTCTAATCCCCAAAATCCTACATTCATCAATAATTCCCTCTTCTTCCAATGTCAATCATAAAGAGTGACGTTATCCTTCATGGTCTCGGCTAAGTCAAAATCATCATCAAATGTGCTATTTTGCCCCCACCAGCTATGACTTTACTACAATACTTGCAAATACACTTTCCATCTGCTTGTTTTGTAAAATGATTCCAAATAGCTGAAATCTGTCTCCTCTTCTTACTATCTGCATCACCTTGAAGCGTTGACTCTATCTCATTTTCATTTGAGATTTCAATTGGTTCTGCTCCACTAGCCTCTGTGTATGTCGGTTCCATATTTATACACCTGTCAATCATACAAAAAATGACAAAGCATTATTGAAAAGTAAAACAAAGCATTAATACAATCAACTTAAACGAAATTTGAAGTCAACAGGTTTCTGGGCATTGTCATACTATGCTAACTCAACAGGTTTCTGGGCATTGTCATACGAAAATGTTAACTCAACAGCTTAAACGAAAATGTTAACTCAATAGGTTTCTGTGCTATTTTCAACACATTCCAGAGGTTTCTAAGACTGTTAACTCAACAGGTCCATTCTACGAAGAAATCAAAGTGAAAAATTGAACTAAAAGAAATGAACCTTCTCTTCTGCAAATTGGGGCTTGAGCTCTGCTCCTCAGAAGCCCAGATTAACTTCTTTACTCTGCTCCTCAGAGTAACAAAATATCAGACAAAAAACAAAAACTTCCAGTAATCAGAAACCCAAAACAGAGAGCATACCTCAGAATCGAAATAGCTACCTTTGACCTCTCACTTAGATCCCTCTTCAGTCAAAACACGAACAGAGCTCTAAACCCTTAAGCCCATATTAACTTCTTTACTCCTCGATTTCTCAGAATCCAAAACATCCATGCTTTAAAGTGAAGAAGATACTCTAAACCAGTTCAAGTGAAGAAGAACCCTTAAGCCCAGAAAGAAGGGAAAACCCAGAAGAATGAGATGGTCTGGAGGTGAGGCGGCTCTTCTCGTTGAAGGTGGGAAAGAATGAGGCGGAGGTGAGGCGGAGGTGAGGCGGCTCTTCTCATTGAAGGTGGGAAAGAATGAGGAGGAGGTGAGGCGGCAAAGAATGAGGCGGAGGTGAGGCGCTTGACAAATGCGGGGAAAACCCGCGGGTACCCCGCCCCCCACCCCCGTTTGCTCATCCCTATTTGTACATCAACAACAACAAACCCAAAAGCACGGTCGCCATGGCGGGTTTCCTCATTGACTTGAGAGCATCTGCCCATATTTTATTAGTGGCGGCCTTAGGGTTTGCAGCGGGCTGGTTATTTTCATTAGTAAAATAGTTAAGCCACCAAGACTGGAAGTGACCGCCTTGTTTAGATTTTGGGGCGGTGATTAGTGGCTCTTCTCCGCCGCGGACAGGAGGCTTTTAAGTCTTACTTCCTTGAAAGTTGAGCCCAGTATAACTAGTTTGGCTGGAAAATGACCAAGAGGGCGCAATACATCGGAGACTTCAACGGTCCCCGGACTTCAAAAGATGTATTAGAGCAAAAAATATATAGTTTGTTGGGTACGTGGGCAATCTTATAAAATGTTTTGGTAAGTGAGATTAGTGTAGCTCAAATTAAGGTAAATAAACATTTTTCCTTGAAAGTAAAAGTAGGTTGTTAGGTAGACTGGTCAATGGATCACTTATGGACCGAATCGACTTAAATTCAAGTCCATTTGATAACTCATAAAATTATATCTGATATGATAATTTGCCAAATTTCTAAATGACAAATTCATATCCGAGTTATTAGATTATCGGATATCTGGTCAAATAATCCGATTCATATCTATCTTCATATAATTTTTTTTTTAAGAGAAATTTTAAATACACACCCCAAACTACTTAATACACATCAATATATTTTATATTTGAAATCAGATTTTATAGGTAGGTTAAATGACCAAAATAGACATATATCTATTAGAAGAAAAATAATAATAATCATATATTTCTTATATTATTCTATAATTATAAACACAATAAATTTCAATACATGACATCCTCATTTAAAACAAGAATAAAGTTAGAAACCATCTAATTTAAATTTTCCTTAAATAAATTGTAATAAATGGGGTGAGAGACCCTAAAATTTAGAATTTTGAAATCAATGGCATTAAATGTTTTTAAAACATATAGATTTATTCCCACTTGAGAAACTACTGATACAATTTTGGTTGAATGCATGTTCAACTCAAAATTTTATACTTGATCAATAGGGTGTTTGGTGGATGAGAACTCAAATAATACAAAATCTATTTCTAAGCATCTATTTGAAGGGAATAATAATGAATCGGATTTCCCAATAACTAACACAAGTAATTAATATGGTCAATTATATATACTAATCAAATTAAATAGTAGCCTTAATGTAGTTAAATAATAGTGTATTTCATGGTTTTTTCGTTTAAGGATATTTTAGATAATTTGGGTTGTGTATTTAGTAAAATATTAAAATAAGAAATTAAATGGTAGGTGTATTGAGTAAGGAGTGTGTATTGAGTAATTAAGAGTGTGCATTTAAAACTTCTCTTTTTTAAAGTACTAAAGAAACAAAATCAACAAAAACCCGACTTTTCATTACATGATATATGCAAAAGTGTTTGGCTAAAAAAAGAAGAAAAGATTACATTATATGATGGAAAGGACAATAATAATGTAATACCCCGAAAATTTGTTATTAATTCCTAAATGCTTCGGGAATTAATTTAGTGGTTGTTGGTACGATTTTGTGGTTCGTGCATGGATGGAGCAGAAGTGTTTCGGACGAATTTTTATTCGGAAAGTATGGTTTTAGGGGGGGCGCAAAGGTTGACTTTTTAGACATTGGGTTTCTCTGAAACCTTCCTTCACGAAAGTCGAAGAGCGCATCGATATGAGTTCGTGGACATGTGGAATGTGAAAATCGGAGTTCGTATGAAGAAGTTATGGCCATCGGAAAAAGTTTCAATTTTGGTTAAATAGGAAAAAAAAAACCGAAAATATCAGAGTTTCCATTTTCGGAAACTTTTTCTCTCTCGAGCAGAAATCGGGGATTGATTTTCGTCCAGCGATTTCCCCCTCCTCCAGCCATCAATCGACGAACCTTTTCTTCCATTCTCTTCTCCTCAGTCCCATCTCCAAGTCTGGGAAGTTTCACGGCTTGGGTGGGCCCGTGCACGGCGCAGCAAGGCCGGAAAGTTTGATCGGAACTTCCGATTCCAGCCACCATAGCAGGTGTTTCTTGAGGGCTTTTGGAGCCCAGAGGATGTAGATGCTTTCTCCCAAGATGGCTTGCAACGATTCAAAGTGTGGAGGTCGAATTTTGAAGATTGGGATTCTAGGGTTCATTGAGTTTTAGAGATTGCGAGGTAAATTCCGGCCATATGACTGCTATTCAGACTCTGTGCTAGTTTTGAAAGTTGTAATTAGAGTTGAGATGAAGATCTTTTGTGTTGAAAGTTTTGTCAAATTTTGACTTTGGGTGGGCGGCGGCGCCGCCACTGTGGTGGTGTTTTCCGGCGGCTTCTGGTCACCCCAAGGACAATTTATGTTCCAGATTTCGACCTACTCGTCTATAAGAGCATTTCGATATGTGGTTTGTAATTTTAGGTGATCGTTTGAGCATGTTAGGGTTTTAGCATTTTCGATTCGATCGGTTTTCGGTATGTGAGGATATGGCCGTTCGATAGACTTGTAGTTTTGTATATATATATTTCCGTGATATATATATATATATATATATATATATATATATATATATATCTTGGTGGAATTGAGTGTGTAGCTTAAATTTGATGTTGAGGAAAATATATGGTTTTGGAAATAAAAGATGGTTTTGTTGGCTTTGAGTTTTGAAAGAAATAGGTATGGTTTTGGTGATGGTTTGAGTTGAGAAACAATATTTGGAAAATGATTTCATTATTGTTTGAGACTGTTGGAGATGAGGAAACAATATTATGTGATGACCTGTGTGGTGATCTGCGTAATGATTTTGTGTAAATGATGTGGGTTTTTGTGAGATGATTTATTTGAAGTTGTTGGGTGATCATCGACTTTGGTGTTGATGGGTGATCATCGACTCTTGTGTGAGTTGTTGACCTGTGTGGTGATTGGCTTTATTAATGGATGTTTTTAGTAAATGTTTATATTTATTTCTATTATTGAATTGTTTGTTTTCTTGATAATCTCCTGAACTAAATTTTATGCAGGGATTACTATGATTTTTATTATTTGTTTTAATGTAATCTTCTGAATTAAGTTATATGCAGGGATTACTGAATTTTGAATTGTTTGTTTTATTGTAATCTCCTGAACTAAGTTATATGCATGGATTACTGCATTTTGAATTGTTTGTTTTAAATATAATCTCCTGAACTAAGTTATATGCAGGAGTTGCTATGATTTGAATTGTGTGAATTTGGTGATCTCCTGAACTAAATTTCTATGCAGGGATTACTAATTTTTATCTAGTGTGATTGGATGTTTGGTTGTGTTTATGGAGTTAAATGTTGTTGCTTTAATTATCTCACGAGTTGAGAAATTATAAGCATGCGTGATGTGAGTCATTTTATGTGAGTTTACTCATACGAGCTTAAAAAGCTTACCGGGTTTGTCGTTTCAACCCGGTGCACTATTCCATGGTGTAGGGTTTATTGTGCAGGTAAGAAT
>BDJD01002949.1:31712-51113 GCA_002564525.1 Rosa multiflora
CAAAAACCGAATTTAATCAAAGAAGATTGCAATTAGGTGGACTTTTTCATACTAAGTTGCACATTTGAGTTGATAGCCTTTCTAGGTGCTTAATGCGTTAAACATGACATGATTGACTAGCTTTCTAGGGTTTGATTGCATGTTTGATAGGATTAATCTAGGTGCTTTCGCTTAGGTTAATTAGCATTGAAAGTAAAATATGGGAAATTGTTTGCTTTTGAACGTTTCACATGATCAACTCCTCTTGCATGACTATGATGAACAATGATGAACTTGAATTAATTTTAATCATGAGTTTCGACTTTGATCCTTGTTCCCACATCCCATTTGTGTTTTTATGTTTTTGCATTTTAATTGTTTTGTTAACTTAGTTTATTTTTCGAAAATCAAAATCAAAAATCCCCCCTATTCGTAAATATGTATATATTTTGTTATATTTTTGTGAATATTATACTTTGTTTTAATTTTAATTGTTTAATTGTTTGACAATGACAGGTGTACCCTCAATCCCCGGAATAGAACGATCCCTATTTACTTTATACTACTAATGACATTTCAGGGTTAAATTGTGTGCTTGCTTTCAGGCGCATCAATATTGGCCTATTGGGTATTTCTCTGACCCACACAAAGGTCATTCCCAAATTGGTTAAGTGCTCACCATGGGTAAGACCGCGATATCTTGGAGGTCTACAGAATAGACTCTAGTCGCTATATCTTTGAACAATGCAGAGAATATTACTCTTCACGAAATGGTTCGTGAATGTATATGGATTGGATCCATAGTTACGCATGTTCGAACAATTGTGGTTTGAAGTCTACCACTGATGAGCCTACGAGCGTATAGGATAATGATGCTTGTTTTGAACAAATGAAGTAAGGCTACATCAAAAACGACAACACCAAGGATAATCTGCAACAACAAACTCTCCTCAAGATTAAAGTAAACTAGGTTCAATCTGAGGACAGTGTGGCAGGCTTGCTCACTAAGTCATTGTCTAAATTCCACTTTCGAAAAACATGTTGGTACCATCGTTTGCGGAAGTTATCCGAATTCCCATGACCGTAGTCATCAGGGGGAGATGCAGACATCAGGGGGAGATGTCTACATATATGGTCTCAAAACGTGAAGGGTACATTGTGCTCTTTTTCCCCTTCGACCGAGGTTATTTTTGTCCCACAGGGTTTTTGTTACTCGGCAAGGTTTTTAATGAGGCAACGAGAGGAGCACCACGTTTGGGCGACACAAGGGGGAGTGTTCAAGTAAATCCAGAATATGTGTCTGGCTCAAACTCTAGGTTACTTAACCTAGTGGTAATATGGTTTAATTAGAAGAACCTAGAGATTCCTATTCAATGTATGATTACATTTCCTTATATGATTCAGATTCTATGCATTGTAATCCTCTATATATAAAGAGGCCCTTATTATCAATGCGAATACACAGCGATTTTCTCTCAATTCCCGTTTCTCTAAAACACTCTTTTCTTTTTTCTTTTTTGAAAAAAAATAATAACTTGCACATGCACAGCATGTGTGGAGAAATGCTAGTATTAAATTAATCAATCATATTTTATATAAAATATAATTTAATTATGTAAAATATAAATGTGGATGGGTTACTAACGGACCGGATTAGTTGAAATTCAAATATGATTTATTATGATAACAAATTATTGGATTTGGATCGTTATCGAATTACCGGATCGATTCATTAAATCCATCTCCTACTAATTACACCGGATAGTTCATACATAAGTAAGTTCAACAGGTGATCTATCGGAGTACTTGCTATTGAATTGTGTCTTACGATATATGGATGCTTAATTGTAGGTGGTAGAAAGTTACTGTCAGGACCTTGCAGTAGAAGACTTAAATAAACGTTCTATGGAAGCGATTTGAGCGTTTTTCATTCGCCTATCACGTAGCAATCAACACCATCATCAAAGATGGGAAGTATTTACGTCCCGGTTTATCGTACCTCGGGGATTACAAGCTAGCTAAGAATCCTATAGTTCTACGTCACCGAAAATCACTTGCACAAACGAATAAAAATAGAAAAAAAAATATATAAAAAAAAAACTAAACAAGGCACCAAGCCTCATTCAAGCATGATTTTGCATCACACAAAGTCACATAGACGGCCTTGCACCAAGCAAGGCCTAGATAGGGCCATGAAACACACAAAAGTGCTTGTAATGCTCATGCCCACATGGATTTACAAATGAATGGTAGTGGGAAAGTCACAATGTTTTTTTTGGATTTTCATAAATGATAAATAAACTAACTAACTACGACATAAAAAAAAAATAGATAGAAGGATGGGATGCATCGCATCAAGGGTCACCATGGAATTCAAGGTTCCCCACACAAATCTAAAATCATATGGAATGATGATGATTAATTCAAATGATGCTTCAAATATTTTGTCGGATTTCCGTTTAGCATTAAGAGGTCGAAAAGAAAGCTAAATTGATTGTCATAAAATAGTAGTCAAACCCTAAGCAAAAACAAGAAGATGAAAGAATACTTAGTTTTTGGCTACCCTATACTAGTCTCAAACCTTATGCTATGTTAGGGCCATAAGTGCTCAAAACTAAATGCTTTAGGTTTCGACAATCGATTGTAACACACTCTAGCAACCATCACCATAAATAATAAGGTCGAAAAGAGTACTTGTGATAACAATTACCCTACCCAACAATTCCAAATACTATTCCGACAATCAAGGGTAATAATACTAAAAATTGGGTGATTTGAGAACCACAATCTAAGAAATCCAAATGGAAATAGGGATATGCAATGGGCAAATTCCACCATACTCAGGCCATAATCTAAATTGAAATATAAATTCTCCAATTTAATATTCCAATTCCAACACACCAAACATAGATTAAGGAAGGGAAAACTTAAACCATACATCTAGAGTGAAGAAATTAAAGCAAGAGTACACAAATCATATGAATAAACATCAATTTTATTAATTCCTCAACAAAACCATACAAAACTAAACTTGGGTTTCAAAACCCTAAAACCATGAGAGGTCACACACAAGTATATATCAATACACATCAAACAACACCATAAGCAAGAAATAAGAGAGAGAAAGAAGAAAAGAAAAGCCTGTGTTTGAGAAATCTGTGCAATACTGCAATGCCATGTGGAGAGTAAACTAACTAATGATTGAGACCAAAGAATCAAACAAAGTCACAACTTCACTACAAATCTGATTTTCCCTTCTTTTTTTTCATTGATTTTCTTGATTCTGTGTTTTGAAATCTACCGCCCATTTTAGGACTTTTAAATGGCCAATAAGGTGAGAAGGGAGAGAAGTCCCCAAATTCGGCCAAAAGACCTAGGGTGTAGAAAAATGGGTCTTAAGCTTGTGAAATGTGTGTGCAAAGGTGCTTAAATACCCCCTTGGGTTCTAGGGTCAATATTGGACTTGAACCCTGGATCCAAAGGCTCAAAAACAAGGAGAAAATGGATAAAATGAAAAGACTAAAACAACCTAATAAAAATTGGCTTCTCTTGCTACCCTTATGAAGCCATGGTGTAGAGATGGTGGCCTAGATACCGGAAATGTGTGTGTCTCCTCCTTGTGCAAGCTTACATGTGAAGAATGGGGGATGAAGAAGAGAAGAAAAGGTGAGAAGGGAGAGAAGTCCCCAAATTCGGCCAAAAGACCTAGGGTGTAGAAAAATGGGTCTTAAGCTTGTGAAATGTGTGTGCAAATGTGCTTAAATACCCCCTTGGGTTCAAGGGTCAAGATTGGACTTGTACCCTAAATCTAAGTGCTCAAAAACAAGTAGAAAATGGGTAAAATGAAAAGACTAAAACAACATATTAAAAATGTAGAGAATTAGAAGATTAGAAAATATTTTGGAAAAGTGGGCGACGTGGGCTTGGTCCCTGTATGCACACTCTGTGTGCCTTGTCTGGCCTAGCGAGGCGGTGAGCTATTTGCTTGATCAAGTGGACGCAACCTCCTAGTGGCAGGATGAAATTGAGTGTCGCGGATTTATTTCCGTGCGACAACATAGTGGGAAAGCTGTGTTATTTGTAATGATGTTTCTTCGTAATAGAGTTATCTTTCCGGTATGTCACCGCTATGTCAAAGCTAAGTGCTCAAAAACAAGTAGAAAATGGGTAAAATGAAAAGACTAAAACAACCTAATAAAAATGTAGAGAATTAGAAGATTAGAAAATATTTTGGAAAAGTGGGCGACGTGGGCTTGGTCCCTGTATGCACACTCTGTGTGCCTTGTCTGGCCTAGCGAGGCGGCGAGCTATTTGCTTGATCAAGTGGACGCAACCTCCTAGTGGCAGGATGAAATTGAGTGTCGCGGATTTATTTCCGTGCGGCAACATAGTGGGAAAGCTGTGTTATTTGTAATGATGCTTCTTCGTAATAGAGTTATCTTTCCGGTATGTCACCGCTATGTCAAAGAAAATAGAGTAGCTATTGGTACACTCTTTGCTAATTGGTGCTTGTTAGAATACATAAACTTTGTAGAGACTCTTGGTATTATTTCAGGAGGTTCTCTTTATGCTTATTGTAATCTGGGGTTCAGGCTTTACGTCCCCCCCATATATTCTGCAATTTCATTAATCAAGGCTTGAGGGTAGCCGCACCAGCCCATTTTAAAAAAAAAAACGGAGGGTAAAAGTGTAAGTGAGTATGTGCCTAGTGTGAACACAAATAAATATCTCCATCTACATGTGTGATGTGTATGAGGTGTGTTGTCCACTAATTATTATTGTCATTACATCAATTTTGAATTTGAAATTTGAATACAAAGATGTAATACAAATGGGCTTGGGTCTTGAGCTATTTGCTTGATCAAGTGGACGCAACCTCCTAGTGGCAGGATGAAATTGAGTGTCGCGGATTTATTTCCGTGCGACAACATAGTGGGAAAGCTGTGTTATTTGTAATGATGTTTCTTCGTAATAGAGTTATCTTTCCGGTATGTCACCGCTATGTCAAAGCAAATAGAGTAGCTATTGGTACACTCTTTGCTAATTGGTGCTTGTTAGAATACATAGACTTTGTAGAGACTCTTGGTATTATTTCAGGAGGTTTTCTTGATGCTTATTGTAATCTGGGGTTCAGGCTTTACGTTCCCCCCATATATTCTGCAATTTCATTAATCAAGGCTTGAGGGTGGCCGCACCAGCCCATTTTCAAAAAAAAAAAAAAAAAAAAAAAAAACGGAGGGTAAAAGTGTAAGTGAGTATGTGCCTAGTGTGAACACAAATAAATATGTCCATCTACATGTGTGATGTGTGTGAGGTGTGTTGTCCACTAATTATTATTGTCATTACATCAATTTTGAATTTGAAATTTGAATACAAAGATGTAATACAAATGGGCTTGGGTCTTCACTTGTGTGGTTCTTTGGTCTTGGGCCTCGGAGTTCTTGCTATCGGGCCAAGTTGACTTGGTTGACCCGATTGTCAACCAGTTGACTTTTTGTCATTTAGTCAGAGTTGACTCTTTGCTCAAATTCGCTACTTCTTTCGTCTTTTTCCTCTCTTAACCATAATTTCCTACAAATGAAGAAAACAAAGTAACAAGCCAAGTTGACTTGGTTGACCCGATTGTCAACCAGTTGACTTTTTGTCATTTAGTCAGAGTTGACTCTTTGCTCAAATTCGCTACTTCTTTCGTCTTTTTCCTCTCTTAACCATAATTTCCTACAAATGAAGAAAACAAAGTAATACTACGAAATAATGCTTGAGTATTCGCTAATTTCAAGATAATTAGAGCTAGAAACACATGTAAATCGTGTGTGAATCAGGAAGCAAGGGTTGAATATTACGAAGAGTCACTTGTCAATGAGAACAACAGAAATCACTTGATGAAGTCTAATATGAATATACGGAGGTAAATACTATAATTGCGGCTTATACATATGCGATTGAAATTGGCATCCCCTTTTTTACAAACCACACCTCATTTCCATTCTATAAGTAATTTTACATAGTTAATAGACATGTGCGACCATAATTTCCTACAAATGAAGAAAAAAAGTAATACTACGAAATAATGCTTGAGTATTCGCTAATTTCAAGATAATTAGGGCTAGAAACACATGTAAATCGTGTGTGAATCAGGAAGCAAGGGTTGAATATTACGAAGAGTCACTTGTCAATGAGAACAACAGAAATCACTTGATGAAGTCTAATATGAATATACGGAGGTAAATACTATAATTGCGGCTTATACATATGCGATTGAAATTGGCATCCCCTTTTTTACAAACCACACCTCATTTCCATTCTATAAGTAATTTTACATAGTTAATAGACATGTGCATAGAGCAGAATGTGGTTTGTAAAGAAAAAAGTGTCAACTTCACCCCAATATATATTAAATTGTATATTTTAGGATTGAGTACGTTGCTAATTCTGATTTCTGGCAAAGGTTATCTGTTACCAAATTTCAGTGATTAGGTTACAATATATTGGTGTGCTGAAGGGAGGCATGAATTGCCAACCCAAGGACTAAAATATATGTATCTACATATTTATCGGAACTTTGAAAAAGGAATATATCGAAAATAATGGGGATATATAGGGGATATCAGGAAAAATATATCTTTTGTGGAAGAGTCAATTTATTGAAATTACATATAAATACATATGAATGTCAACTTCATCTACATCCAAAAAGAGACTCTAGAGGTGGTTGAAAAGTCCGGTCAAGGTCCAATTTCGTAGTTCAATAGTAGATGCAGTCCGATCATTTTTTGTTTGTTAATTGCAGTCCACTAACTATTTGTTCTGTCCAATTTGCCTCTTCAGGTTCCTTTCTTATTTAAATTACCTGATTTTGCAAAATTTTCATTATTATTATTTTTTATTTTTCAAATATTAAAATTTGAATTATTAATTATACATAATCATTCCAAAGATTATGAATAAATATAAAATGGACATAACTAAACAATATAAAACTTAAAACATCAAGTCAACCTAACCGCGAGGTATAATTAAAGAATTTGAAATCAATTTAACCAAAAAGTATGCAAGCATGAGTGTTTTACCTCATGCAGAGGCATATATTTTCACCTCACAAAGAGAAAAAAAGGTATTCTAGTTTAAACCTAACCAAAAGGTAGAAAGTGATGAACATTAAATCAACCTAACTACAAGGTACATATAATTATAGAAAACGAAATCAACATAAAAAATGATATGCAAATTAGAATGTTTAACCTCATATAGAGATATAATTATTTTGACCTCATAAAGAGGTAAGTTTTTCACCATATATGTCTAAAATAAAGGTAAAAGTTTAACCACACACTATATATACCTCATATGTAGATACATAAACAAAAATTATATTTACACGATAACAAATCATCAATCCACTGATAAGAGAGAAATGGTTCATGTAAGAGAGTGATGAGGTCAACAATTTCAGTGTACACACAGACACATAAAATAATAATATTGACCTCAATGGTGGTGATAAGAAAAGTAACGGTGATAAGAAAGACGAGACAATATTGATAGGAGATGAGAGAGAGAAGAAGAAGAATGAGGAGAATGAGAAAGAGAATGAGACAATATGTATTAGACAAGTTCAAGGAAGAATAATGTCTTATTATTATATATATATATATATATATATATATATATATATATATCTTTTTAATTCAATCAAGAAACTAAGAATATGCTAGGGTTTCCTTGTCGTTTTCTTCGAGCAAAATTTAATCACTTTTCCCAGCGCTATGGCTCACAGGGAAGTGCACATCTCGGCTAGCCTTCCTCTGGCGGATTCCGCACGAGTTTTTTTGGGATCGGCTGGATTGGCAGCACTGCAGGCAGACCGGTGGTATCTAGTGGGCCGACTTCTTGGTCCCAAGAACAAATTTCCAGGTTTTAAGGGTACCATCTCCACGATTTGGCGTATCAAATCTAGACTGACAATTCAAGACATGGGAGATCGATATGTCTTTCAATTTGATAGGGAGGCTGAACATAATAAGATCCTGCATGGCGGACCTTGGTTCTACAAAAACACCATGTTGGTGCTTGGCAGCTATGATGGAATTGGTTCGGTGGCTGATGTTCCATTGAATCTTGTGGAAACTTGGATCGATGTCAAGGGACTTCCGGTGGGACTCCGAAATAAAGCGCCTTTGAATCTTGTGGGTTCGACTCTGGGGAGAGTAATCCGGTTTAATCAAACAGCCTTGCATTGGAAGGAAGAAGATCAGAGGATTAGGGTGGTCTTTGATGTCCGACGGCGAGTCAGAGTATGGAAGCTTTTTTAGTTTTCCCCAATTGTGACTCCGGAGCTGTCTTTTATCTATAGGAAGATCAGAGGGTTCTGTCGTAGCTATAGACTTTTTTAGCAGGGTGAAGAAGGGTGTGATGCTCTACTGATGAAGGAAAAAGAGGAGATACCTGCACAATTGCAAGCTGAAGCGATGGCGGGACGTCCATCAAAGCAGCATAGTCCTAGTGCTGATGGAAGAGAACAGCAAACTACCCAGGTGAAGGTGGTAGGTTCAACTCTGACAGGTATTGTTGAAGGACTGGGGTCAGCGGAGATGGATATTCCACTTATCCAAACCTCAGGAATGGGAGAATCCATGCAGCCTGCGACTTTGCTTGCAGGTTTCAATCTGTCTACGATTTTAGAGACTTGGACATCCCCGAATACTAAACCTATTGGCTAGGTAACTATGGGAAGTGGACTCCCTCTGGCTGTTGTTCAACCTTTGAGATTGGTAGGTTGTGATGAGACAATGGTCATGGATTCATCTCTTGGTCCAAATTCGGGATTGGGAGCTAAGCGAAAGGCTGTGGATGTTTTGGGACGCATAGGTAAGAGGTATGTGTCTAAATCGGATCCGGTGCTTCAAGTTGATGATGGTATGCAGCTTGTCTTGCAGCACAAGAATGGACGACTGATTGTTTCGCCACGAAAGAAGAAATTAGGAAGGCCTAAGGGAAGTAAGAATAGGCCTAAGTGTGCTAAGGTCCTTGAGAAAGATCTTCAGGGGAGAAAAACTAAAAAGTGGAGACTTCGGGATAGTGAGCGTGAAGTTCCAACTTCTGTGGAGAAGGAGACTACTGAGACCGATCAAATGGAAGAGCTGCAGAACATTGGTGGAGCTGTAGGGGATGTAGGTGTTACATCTTCAACTAGTAATGTTTAAACTTTAGTTTGGGTCGCAAGATCTAGATGCTCGGTTGATACTTTTATTCTCTCTGCTTCTGAGTATCTAGGTTTTGTTAGAATAAAGGTGCTTAATTGTCCTCAAAAGGTGGGTGTACCCAGGAGTGCGAGGTTCTGTTTTTCTTAGAATAGGTCCTTTGTATGTCCTACAGGACGGCTCTTTTTGTCCGCCCCTCAGGGGTGTGTCGTTTCTGGTACTGCTTGCTGAATTATAAATTTGACTGACCTCATTCAATTCAAAAAAGAAACTAAGAATATAAATTAATGTCAACATATTAAATTTTCTGATATTACATTAAAATAAATTGCAATAATTTAGGATTCCAGTTAAGTCAGCAAGATAGAAAAGGAAATAAATTGAAAATTTAAGGTGTTGAGTCAGCAAGATAGAAAAAGAAATAAATTCAATATGGCAGCTGAGTCATAGGACCGCGATTAACAAAAAAATTCATCCGGACTACAATCAATATAGGGTCTAGATTTTGGACTTTAATAAAATTAACTCTAGTAATAAACATGGTAGTTATAGGTCTCTTTAGAGCTACCGAATTTTTACACTCTTGTGCGGATTATAACCCAATAGTTTGTTCTACTTGTCTGAAACTTTAATATAGTTGTGGAAAATCTCATATAATTGAGAAAGATAAAGTGAATGAGTTATTTTTTGAAACATGTATCCATCAAGTTTGTTTTCTTTTGCTGAAATTGTTTCATCATGAATTCTCCTAGCCCAAATTCATCTTCAGAGAATTTCTTCTCACTTGGATTCTACTCCTCACTCAGATTTCCCTCAAAGGGAATATTCTTCACCTAGATTCAGATTTTTCCTCACCCATATTCGCCTTGAGGGGATCCCTCCTCACACAAATTTACATTTAAAGAATTACTTCTCACCCAGAATCACCTTGAGGGTATTTCTCCTTACCCAGATTCGCCTTGAGGAGATGTCTCCTCACACAAATTTGTATTTAGAGAATTACTTCTCACCCAGAATCGCCTTGAGAGGATTTCTCCTCACCTAGATTCGCCTTAAGGGAATTTCGCTTTACCCAAATTTGCCTTCAAAGGTTTCACTTCGAGGTATTTTTCCCAAACAGGTTAATTTGCCTCTTTATTAGGCTATATCCTAACAAGAAATCGTTGTTAAAATTTTACACCCTGATATAAGTCATATAACCTCCGTATTCTATAATGTTTCTTCTCTGTGAATAACTGAGTTTTTTTGTTTTTTTTGGCTATTTTTTGTTCTTTCATCATATTTTACTGATATCTTCATTTTATCGAGGATATATCTCAAATATCTAATATATAGGAAATATTTGACGATAACGGAGAAATTTTGCAGAAACGGTGGAAGATAAGATATTTTCCCCCTATAATATGTCGGTCCCTTCAAAAAGAGATATATCGGGGGATATATCGAAAATATCGCAGATATTTCAATTCTTGTGCCAACCATTTATTCCGCTGATGACTTGGAGAAAGTATTGCGAAAGCTCGCATCCATTGATTCTAATGATATTGTATTGTATATATAAGAGTAGCATTTTTACTTTTGTGTTTTTAAGTTACACAAGAAGTCGACTTCTTGAGTTGAATTCAAAACTCTCCACTTACTAATAGAGAAAGACTTATCTCACTTACTAAATGGTCATGGGCATCACAATTCTACCAAGTAATATTTTCATAAATTTCTCTTTTGAGATATCATAAGTATTTATATTTTCTACTTTTTTTCTTGCAGGGAGTAGAACTGTTGTGGACTCCTAATTAAATCCTCTTCAAGTAGAAGTATCATATCCTAGTGCTCCACAAAACCCGGACTCGCTCTTGGTCTAGGGTTGCAACTTTCTTCTTGTCTGGCGGCATGCTTGGGCAGCTTTGGCTCGCCTCGCCTGCTCGACGAGACTGCCGGATGGGAATTTGAAAACTAGTGGCCCGGCAGTTTCTTGGAGAGGGGTTACGGCTCGAGTCCGGCGTTGGATGGTTTTGGCGACGAGCACCGGAACAAATCTTGGACTCAGTGGGCGCCAGTGTAACATGGATAGAGTGTCGCTGAGGCACCTCTTGGATCTCCATGACCGGCAGCGTGGTGGAGGAGTTGAACGGTAGCGGCGACATGCTAAATCGGGCTACTTTCGACTGGTTTCGACGTGGTTACGGTCGGGCTTCAACGTGGGTTGAGGCAGAGAGGTCGGGTCTTGCGGTGCGGCGGCGAGGCTGGAGTCAGTGGCAGTGGCGTGGGCTGGTGCCGATTGCGGCGGCGAGATCTGGTATCGGGTGGCAGCGGTCGACCATTGGAGGCTGCAGCTGGACGGTGGGTTTGGGTCAAGTTTTCATTGTTGGGCCTAAGCTGGGGTTTCCTTCTTGGGCTGTTGGGCTGTGATTTATGGTTGGGTTATTTGACCTAGACCTTATTTATTTTGTTTGAGTCAGTTTTGTTTCAATAATTCCCTATTTTCAGGGACTGTCTAGCCACTTGTGTGCATCTAGCTTTAGTTATTGGTTTTGGTCTTGTCGAGTTAATTCTCAGTGTCTCTAGTTGTACACCAATTGAGGTCTCTAGGCGACTAGATTACTGGGTAATAGTTAGGTTGGGAGGGCCGGATCCTTCTAGCGCCTCCGGCGTAGTACCAAAGGGGGCTCCCATTATGTTCTACGTATGTACCAAAGGGGGCTCCCATTATGTTCTACGTATTTAATTGTACAATGAATAGGTCTATTTCTATGTACCACTGTGGGTACTACCACTATCTTCTTGTCTGTCTGATAGTAGCAGAATGATATGTAACAACCTATCGTAGCTTATGAATATATTTTCTCGCGAGTGAGCGCTTCAAAAAAAAATCATAGCCTTTATAGGTACTTCCCTTTCTCCCTTACGGACTAGTTTAAGATCGTTCAAATGAAATAAATAAATAATAAATTAAGCATTTCTTGTAGAGTTTTAATGCAAATATTACGGAGTTATCATTTTTGGCCCACTGGAAATAGTGTAGATATAAGCAGCTGAAACAATTACAACAACCTCTAAGCATCAGCAACCAACAATAAATATAGTTTATATAGGTGCCCAAGGTAAATAAAGATTGACGAATAGCTGCAGCGCAAAACATATTAGCTAATATATCTATCTCCTTTTTCATTTGGATGGAGGTATTCTCCTCCAATGGAATTAGCAGTTCCTGCCCCTAACATGCATCAAAGTTCCCGCATGAGAGGCCGAGCTATCAGAGGCTGAGCCATTTGTAAAGTGAGGCCAAACTTGTCTTCCATGTTCATGGTCTCAAGTACAACTCCATTTTCTAGCTTCCAATCAAAGCAGTTGATGAGTGTATTGCCAATGGCAAACCTGGACAGATTCTCCTCCCACCGCCAAATGGAATAAGCTCAAAGTTTTTTCCCATAACATCAATTTGGTTGTCTAAGAACCTCTCCGGTATAAAAGAATCTGGATTGTCCCAAATGCCCGGGTCTCTGCCTATGGCCCAAACATTGACAAGAACTTAGGCACCTTTAGGGACAATATAACCCCCAATTTCTACATCTATTTCAGCTTTCCGTGGCAGTAGCAATGGAACCGCTGGGTGCAACCGGAAGGTTTCCTTGATTATTGCTTGTAAGTAAGGGAGTCTAGCAATGTCGGATTCCTCTATTGGTTTTCCTTTTCCAATCATTTGATCCAGCTCTTCTTGAGCTTTAGAAAGGCTATTTGGGTTGTGTAGTAGCTCAGCCATATTGCCCATTCCAATGTGGCCGAAGTTGTATCTGTGCCCGCAACAAATAGAACCTATATACACACAATAATTCACTAATTATTTAGACCTATACATAATAATATTTTCTAGATCACTTTCTGTCTAACGTAATTGTAAAAATCATCATGTACTGAACAAAAAATTTAGTAAGCATGCATAGTATTGTTAAGTAATCAAGAACAACAGAGAACAGAGTAGAAACTAATCGAAAACAAATGGTCAACAACTTGGGAGTTGTTCATATCCTCCTCATTTTTCTCTTGACTGATGTTTATAAGGGTATCCAGCATATCATTACTTGTGACATAATCATGCGCTTTTCTGGATTCCAACCTTTCATTGACAATAGATCCAATGAAGCCTAACATCCTCATGAAGTAATTGGCGAAGCGCCGCCTTATGCCTTGGGGGTCAAGCTTCCTAAGCACAGGAAAGTAGTCCCCCAAATTCGGCTTTCCAGCCTCTTCCATTATACCCCAAACAATCTCCTTGAACTCTCTAGCCGTATCACTACTGCCCGAGCCAGTTTCAGCTAGATCCATAGAGAAACATGTAGAATATTCTGTAAATACTTTCTTTCCTTGTAGATGTAGATTACGTTTTCTGTATAATTGTAGGAGATGTTTTCCTATTAGGACTACTCTTGTATCTCTTTATATACCTCCTATTTTGGAGATGAATAATATCGAAGCATTCAAAACCCATTGATTTCTTATTTTCTTCTTGGTATCAGAGCAGACTTAATTCATGTACTGTATTCCTCAGAAACCCGAAACCTGCATCTCGAAGAATTTTTACGAACCACCTGATCAAATTGATTTTTTCACCATCACAAGTCCATTCGAAATTGACCCAGACAAACTTGGAAGCTGCAACATCACGTGGGGACAACCTTGGAAGCTGCAAAATCACTTTGGAAGCAGAAACATCTGCAACATCACGTGGGGACTATATACCACCACATACTTCATAATTGTCTAGGCCTAGCCGACAAGCCACAAGCCAAGCTAAGTCGCTGCATAATTGTTCAAGCCTTGCTGCGCTGCTACAGTCCATACAGTCCTCCTTTTTTGATTTCGTGCAGACCATAATTGTTCAAGCCTTGCTGCCACCCTTGCACTCCACAACATGCCTCCAATTATTAACCATTATCATACCACAGCTCAAGATAACTCAACATTTCCAACTGGCGTTGCCTTGAACGAATCCAACTACACCATATGGGCTCCTCTTATGAAGATAAGGATCAGAGCACGAGGAAAGGTTGGCTATCTCACTGGAGCTAGAGCTGCACCAAATTTAGATTCTGCTGAATTTGAAGTTTGGACCACAGAGAACGAAAAAGTGAAGTGTTGGTTAATTGATTCCATGGAGCCATCACTCATGAATCGGTATATCCGACTCCCAACTGCCAAAGATGTGTGGGAAGCTGTTGAGAAGACCTTTTATGATGATTCTGATGAAACTAGGATTTTTGAATTAAACAAGAAGTGCTTTGGAGCAAAACTGAATGGCCGGACTCTTCCTACCTACTACAATGAATTTGTGGGAATGTTTCAGGAAATTGATCAGCGTATGGCCTCTCAAAATAACACAGTGGCTGCAGTTGTTCAAGAGACCACTATCATGGCACGAATGCGAGTTCACATGTTTCTTAGTGGACTTGATTTAGAATATGATCAAGTCTGTGCTGAGATTCTACGCAAAGACCCGAAATTTGACTTAGAGCAAAGTTATGCATATGTTTAGAAGGTGCATTCTGAGAGGCAGGCAATGGGATACGCCTCTGAATGGCTGTCCAACACAAACAGGGTCCTCCCCCATGCTTCTCAATTCCTCCACAACGACGCCTTTCGAGTAAAACAAATCCATATGCAAATACAAAGTGTCCAGTGTGTGGAGATTTGGGTCATAGCAAGCAACGGTGTTATGAAGTGATTGGCTACCCTGTTTGGTGGGATTTCACCAAGAAACCGCAGAAGAACGTTGGAAAAGCTACCGTGGCTACTACAGAGGAAACACAGCCATCTAATGCCTCCACTAATGTAGCACAGTCAGGTATGAAGAGTAAGATATCTATGAATAGTTCTTGGATAATTGATACAGGTGCATCTGACCATATGACTAATGATCCTAGTCTGTTAGAAAAGATGAAACCCTCCTCTCAAAATATTGTTTCTACTGCTGATGGTACTCCAACTCCGGTTACCGGAGAAGGTTATATTGTTCTCTCTAATACATTAACCCTTGATTCTGTGTTAGTTGTTCCTTCATTGGCATATAATCTCCTATCTGTTGGCCAAATATTCTAGCACTAGCATGTATTGTGACTTTTTATCCCTCTTTCTGTGTGTTTCTGGACATTCTGACTCAGCGGATTCTTGGTTATGGTGTTAGAAGGGGGAAACTCTACTACTTGGATCTGACAGAGAGTGGCGAACAACAGTTGTTAGGACAAGTGAATCAGGTCAATGGAGTAGAGAGCGCTAAGGAAACAGTGTGGCTATGGCATCGTCGTTTGGGTCATCTATCTTTTAGTTATCTCAAGAAACTACAACCTCATTTGTTTTCGGTTGTCAGTGATTCAGATTTTCGTTGTGATGTATGTGAATTGGCTAAGAGCCATAGAACTTCTGTCACTTCCGTCGCTACCAAATCTTGAACCTCGCGTGTTTGGATGCATAGCCTATGTTCATATTCCCAAGCCTCAACGTAGCAAGCTTGATCCCCGTGCCCGTAAGTGTATAGTTGTTGGTTATGCCGAATTCCAAAAGGGTTATCATTGTTATGATCCTCTTACTAGCACTATGTATGTTTCTCTTGATGTTGCGTTTCGCGAATCTGAGCCATATTATTCAAGGGGAGTTTTAGAGTCTTCCCTTTAAGGGGAGAGCAACTGTGAAAGAAATCCTCAAGAATTATTTGCATTTGAAGAATTCTAAGATTTAGAGGCTTTGGAGTTAAAATTTGGAGTTGGGAACTCTCCAATAGCAGTGGACAACGACATAGACATTGAGGCTGCAAACGAAAAAGAATTGGGAGAATTGGGCACTGAACCAATCGGTGGACCCGTGGGGGTGGAGCACTCAGATGGAGGTGTTGACCGGACCATGGGGTTCGCATGTGAGGATGGTGGTCTGATGGGATGTAGACAAGTTGGTGAACCAGTGGGCCCCTCGGATGGGCATTTTTTGAGTCTCCAAGCCGATGGCTTGGCTCCAGCCGATCAATGGGCTCCAGCCAACCATGCAACACGCTAAATACTCCTAATGCTGCAAGTCAATTTCATGATTTGTCAGAAAGGGCCGGTCCAACACGCCAACCTGTTACTGTGCAGCCCCAAAGTGGGCTTGACTTGTCAAACAGGGACCATGTGCACCAGAAAACCGACACGCAACTTGAAGGTGATGATGATGCATTAATGCATTCTGGGAAATATGGAACATCACAAACTAACGACGTGTTCATTCATTAGCCTGGCTATAATGCACCCACTGAACAGAATATTCAGAGTCCTCATCTATCAGAGTTCTTCCCCCTCTCTACATCGTCAACTGAAGAATCCACTGCAAATGTTCCTTCTCAGGTACCTTTAATTTCAAACGAGTCATCTAGGGTAGGTAATATTGAGTCTAGGAGATCACAGAGGGCTACCAAGGGTACTCCTAAGAAACAATATGAACCAGACATCAAAACCAAAGCTAATAAGTATCCTATAGCTAATTACATGTCTAACCATAGGTTGTCCGGGTCACATGCACTTGTTGTTGATCAATTATCCACTGTATCTATTCCTAGTAGTGTACAGGATGCTTTAGCAGATCCGAAGTGGACTCAAGCAATGAATGAAGAACTAGAGGCTTTGCATAAAAACTCAACCTGGGATATCGTGACTATGCCTGCTGGAAAGAAGACTGTTGGATGTCGATGGGTGTTTACAGTAAAACTTAAAGCTGATGGGAGCATTGATAGGTACAAAGCCAGATTAGTTGCCAAAGATTACACTCAGCGCTATGGAATTGATTATGAAGAGACATTTGCCCCTGTAGCAAAGATCAATACTGTCCGAATCTTGATTTCACTTACAGCAACTAAAGATTGGCCTCTACATCAGTTTGATGTGAAGAATGCGTCCCTCAAGTGTAACTTGGAGGAAGAAGTGTATATGGACATGCCACCAGGAGTTAAAAATTTGCCTTATGATACTGGCAAGGTTTGTAAGTTGAAGAAGTCTCTTTATGGGTTGAAGCAGTCTCCAAGAGCTTGGTTTGGAAGATTCTCCAAATCCATGAGGGCGTTTGGATATAAACATAGCAACTCAGATCATACTTTGTTCATCAAGCGTAGTCAGGGTAAGATTACCGCTCTAATTGTATATGTTGATGATATGATTGTCACAGGGGATGACATAAAAAAGATGGAGGCCCTACAGAAGTATCTTTCTAAGGAGTTTGAGATGAAGGATCTTGGGAAATTAAAGTACTTTCTGGGAATTGAGGTTGCGAGGTCTAAGAAGGGGATTTTGTTGTCCCAACATAAGTATGTGCTTGACTTGTTAACTGAAACTGGAATGCTTGACTGTAATCCTATTGAGACACCGATCGAGATGAACCACAACCTTGCCATCTATCCGGATCAAGTTCCAACTGATAAAGGAAGATACCAACGTCTAGTAGGAAGGCTTATTTATCTCCCTTATACTAGGCCTGATATTGCTTATGCTGTGAGTGTGGTTAGTCAGTTTATGCATTGTCCCAGTGAAGAGCATATGGATGCAGTATATCGTATTTTGAGATACCTTAAGATGGCAACTGGAAGAGGTTTCTTGTTCGAAAAAAAAGGGTGAGTTGGAAATTGTGGGCTACACGGATGCAGACTGGGATGGTGATAAGACAGACAGACGATCCACATCTAGGTATTTTACATTTGTTGGAGGAAACCTAGTGACTTGGCGCAGCAAGAAACAGAAGGTTGTTGCTAGGTCAAGTGCTGAAGCTAAGTTTCGAGGTATGGCACATGGAGTTTGTGAGATGTTGTGGATTCATAATGTGTTGAAAGATTTGGGTTTTAAGCTCAAGAAGCCTATGGATTTGCATTGTGATAGCAAGTCTGCTATTGAAATCGCTCATAATCCTGTTCAGCATGACCGGACTAAGCAGTGGAAGTAGATCGGCATTTCATTAAGGAAAACCTGAATAGGATTGCACTACTACAAAAAGTTAATCACACAACTGAACAGAAATCATCTGTTGTGTGTTTAAGTAAGCTTTATTGCACAACGGTACTTGTTATATTCTGTTGTGTGAATGCCAACAAAGTGAAAAAAAATTTATCAGAACTACATTGCACAACAGAAATGAAGTAATGTTTGTCGTCTAAGTCTTAAAAAATTTAGCGACAGATTTCCCTCCACTTTGGAGTATTGGTTGGCTCTTGAAACACTGAAATTTGGGCTACTAGGACAACGGGTTTTACTATTTCCGTTGTGTGATTGAAAAACTAAGCATCAAAGTTTGAGGAAGCTTGCTTGAATGTCTTCCCCTAGATAGGCCTAGAGCAAGCTGTTGTAATTGTACAACAGATTTAAGATTTTCTGTTGTGTGAAGATGGAACTGGGCAGCAACATTTTGAGCCAAAATGTTGAAGGCACCATGTTTCCCTCCATGATTTCACTTTTTGATTTTTAGTGCTGCACTCAGACAACAGTTGGTGAGATTTCTATTGTGTGAATAACTTGGAGAATTTTTAGCTAGGTTTAATTGCACATCGTGTCCAAAAGAAAGAAAGAAAAAGAAAAAAACACAGCCCTCATCTCGACACTCGAACCCATCTCTACTCTCTCTCTACCTTAAACCTAGAAACCTATCTCGATCTCAGGCAATACTACCTTTCGAACCCTTTTCCGGCGAATGGCTTCGATTTCATATGAGCCTCTTCCTTCCCCTTCCTCACCTTCACCCTCTTCTCCCTCGCTGTGACAGTCCTCGATCAACAACTTCCTCAGGGTTTTGGTTTTTCTCCGCTTCCCTTCCTCCTCCCGCTTCATCTCTCTCTCTCTCTCTCTCTCTCTCTCTCTCTCTCTCTCTCTTCCGTAAGTCTTTCTCACATTCCGGCTAATGGATTCTGATTCTGCTGTGAAGTTAATTTCTTCATTTTGGGTTGGATAGGCTGAGCTTCCTTTAGTTGGAAACGGTGAGAATCTAATTCAGATTGTTGTGGGTGTTGAAGGATATCGACATAATGTGTGCCTCTACAAACTAGGGTTTAGAGTTGTAATAGGAATGTGTTTTAGGTATTCAATTGTAATCGGATTCTATTACCTTTTGGGTACCTTGTAACTCCCTATTTAAAGGGCTCCTATTATCAATGATAACACACAATTCTATTCTCCTACAACACGTTATCAGCACGAGTTCTAACCCTAGCCCAAAAGAAAAAAAA
>BDJD01002949.1:52605-64153 GCA_002564525.1 Rosa multiflora
TTCTTCGTAATAGAGTTATCTTTCCGGTATGTCACCGCTATGTCAAAGCAAATAGAGTAGCTATTGGTACACTCTTTGCTAATTGGTGCTTGTTAGAATACATAAACTTTGTAGAGACTCTTGGTATTATTTCAGGAGGTTCTCTTTATGCTTATTGTAATCTGGGGTTCAGGCTTTACGTCCCCCCCATATATTCTGCAATTTCATTAATCAAGGCTTGAGGGTAGCCGCACCAGCCCATTTTAAAAAAAAAAACGGAGGGTAAAAGTGTAAGTGAGTATGTGCCTAGTGTGAACACAAATAAATATGTCCATCTACATGTGTGATGTGTGTGAGGTGTGTTGTCCACTAATTATTATTGTCATTACATCAATTTTGAATTTGAAATTTGAATACAAAGATGTAATACAAATGGGCTTGGGTCTTCACTTGTGTGGTTCTTTGGTCTTGGGCCTCGGAGTTCTTGCTATCGGGCCAAGTTGACTTGGTTGACCCGATTGTCAACCAGTTGACTTTTTGTCATTTAGTCAGAGTTGACTCTTTGCTCAAATTCGCTACTTCTTTCGTCTTTTTCCTCTCTTGACCATAATTTCCTACAAATGAAGAAAAAAAGTAATACTACGAAATAATGCTTGAGTATTCGCTAATTTCAAGATAATTAGAGCTAGAAACACATGTAAATCGTGTGTGAATCAGGAAGCAAGGGTTGAATATTACGAAGAGTCACTTGTCAATGAGAACAACAGAAATCACTTGATGAAGTCTAATATGAATATACGGAGGTAAATACTATAATTGCGGCTTATACATATGCGATTGAAATTGGCATCCCCTTTTTTACAAACCACACCTCATTTCCATTCTATAAGTAATTTTACATAGTTAATAGACATGTGCATAGAGCAGAATGTGGTTTGTAAAGAAAAAAGTGTCAACTTCACCCCAATATATATTAAATTGTATATTTTAGGATTGAGTACGTTGCTAATTCTGATTTCTGGCAAAGGTTATCTGTTACCAAATTTCAGTGATTAGGTTACAATATATTGGTGTGCTGAAGGGAGGCATGAATTGCCAACCCAAGGACTAAAATATATGTATCTACATATTTATCGGAACTTTGAAAAAGGAATATATCGAAAATAATGGGGATATATAGGGGATATCAGGAAAAATATATCTTTTGTGGAAGAGTCAATTTATTGAAATTACATATAAATACATATGAATGTCAACTTCATCTACATCCAAAAAGAGACTCTAGAGGTGGTTGAAAAGTCCGGTCAAGGTCCAATTTCGTAGTTCAATAGTAGATGCAGTCCGATCATTTTTTGTTTGTTAATTGCAGTCCACTAACTATTTGTTCTGTCCAATTTGCCTCTTCAGGTTCCTTTCTTATTTAAATTACCTGATTTTGCAAAATTTTCATTATTATTATTTTTGATTTTTGAAATATTAAAATTTGAATTATTAATTATACATAATCATTCCAAAGATTATGAATAAATATAAAATGGACATAACTAAACAATATAAAACTTAAAACATCAAGTCAACCTAACCGCGAGGTATAATTAAAGAATTTGAAATCAATTTAACCAAAAAGTATGCAAGCATGAGTGTTTTACCTCATGCAGAGGCATATATTATCACCTCACAAAGAGAAAAAAAGGTATTCTAGTTTAAACCTAACCAAAAGGTAGAAAGTGATGAACATTAAATCAACCTAACTACAAGGTACATATAATTATAGAAAACGAAATCAACATAAAAAATGATATGCAAATTAGAATGTTTAACCTCATATAGAGATATAATTATTTTGACCTCATAAAGAGGTAAGTTTTTCACCATATATGTCTAAAATAAAGGTAAAAGTTTAACCACACACTATATATACCTCATATGTAGATACATAAACAAAAATTATATTTACACGATAACAAATCATCAATCCACTGATAAGAGAGAAATGGTTCATGTAAGAGAGTGATGAGGTCAACAATTTCAGTATACACACAGACACATAAAATAATAATATTGACCTCAATGGTGGTGATAAGAAAAGTAACGGTGATAAGAAAGACGAGACAATATTGATAGGAGATGAGAGAAAGAAGAAGAAGAATGAGGAGAATGAGAAAGAGAATGAGACAATATGTATTAGACAAGTTCAAGGAAGAATAATGTCTTATTATTATATATATATATATATATATATATATATATATATATCTTTTTAATTCAATCAAGAAACTAAGAATATGCTAGGGTTTCCTTGTCGTTTTCTTCGAGCAAAATTTAATCACTTTTCCCGGCGCTATGGCTCACAGGGAAGTGCACATCTCGGCTAGCCTTCTTCTGGCAGATTCCGCACGAGTTTCTTTGGGATCGGCTGGATGGGTAGCACTGCAGGCAGACCAGTGGTATCTAGTGGGCTGACTTCTTGGTCCCAAGAACAAATTTCCAGGTTTTAAGGGTACCATCTCCACGATTTGGCGTATCAAATCTAGACTGACAATTCAAGACATGGGAGATCGATATGTCTTTCAATTTGATAGGGAGGCTGAACGTAATAAGATCCTGCATGGCGGACCTTGGTTCTACAAAAACACCATGTTGGTGCTTGGCAGCTATGATGGAATTGGTTCGGCGGCTGATGTTCCATTGAATCTTGTGGAAACTTGGATCGATGTCAAGGGACTTCCGGTGGGACTCTGAAATAAAGCGCCTTTGAATCTTGTGGGTTCGACTCTGGGGAGAGTAATCCGGTTTAATCAAACGGCCTTGCATCGGAAGGAAGAAGATCAGAGGATTAGGGTGGTCTTTGATGTCCGACGGCGAGTCAGGGTATGGAAGCTTTTTTAGTTTTCCCCAATTGTGACTCCGGAGCTGTCTTTTATCTATAGGAAGATCAGAGGGTTCTGTCGCAGCTATAGACTTTTTGAGCAGGGTGAAGAAGGGTGTGATGCTCTACTGATGAAGGAAAAAGAGGAGATACTTGCACAATTGCAAGCTGAAGCGATGGCGGGACGTCCATCAAAGCAGCATAGTCCTAGTGCTGATGGAAAAGAACAGCAAACTACCCAGGTGAAGGTGGTAGGTTCAGCTCTGACAGGTATTGTTGAAGGACCGGGGTCGGCGGAGATGGATATTCCACTTATCCAAACCTCAGGAATGGGAGAATCCATGCAACCTGCGACTTTGCTTGCAGGGTTCAATATGTCTGCGATTTTAGAGACTTGGACATCCCCGAATACTAAACCTATTGGCTCAGTGACTATGGGAAGTGGACTCCCTCTGGCTGTTATTCAACCTTCGAGATTGGTAGGTTGTGATGAGACAATGGTCATGAATTCATCTCTTGGTCCAAATTCGGGATTGGGAGCTAAGCGAAAGGCTGTGGATGTTTTGGGACGCATAGGTAAGAGGTATGTGTCTAAATCGGATCCGGTGCTTCAAGTTGATGATGGTATGCAGCTTGTCTTGCAGCACAAGAATGGATGACTGATTGTTTCGCCACGAAAGAAGAAATTAGGAAGGCCTAAGGGAAGTAAGAATAGGCCTAAGTGTGCTAAGGTCCTTGAGAAAGATCTTCAAGGGAGAAAAACTAAAAAGTGGAGACTTCGGGATAGTGAGCGTGAAGTTCCAACTTCTGTGGAGAAGGAGACTACTGAGACCGATCAAATGGAAGAGCTACAGAACATTAATTGCACAACAGAAATGAAGTAATGTTTGTCGTCTAAGTCTTAAAAAATTTAGTAACAGATTTCCCTCCACTTTGGAGTATTGGTTGGCTCTTGAAACACTGCATTTTGGGCTACTAGGACAACGGGTTTTACTATTTCCATTGTGTGATTGAAAAACTAAGCATCAAAGTTTGAGGAAGCTTGCTTGAATGTCTTCCCCTAGATAGGCCTAGTGCAAGCTGTTGTAATTGTACAACAGATTTAAGATTTTCTGTTGTGTGAAGATGGAACTGGGCAGCAACATTTTGAGCCAAAATGTTGAAGGCGCCATGTTTCCCTCCATGATTTCACTTTTTGATTTTTAGTGCTGCACTCAGACAACAGTTGGTGAGATTTCTATTGTGTGAATAGCTTGGAGAATTTTTAGCTAGGTTTAATTGCACATCGTGTCCAAAAGAAAGAAAGAAAAAGAAAAAAACACAGCCCTCCTCTCGACACTCGAACCCATCTCTGCTCTCTCTCTACCTTAAACCTAGAAACCCATCTCGATCTCAGGAATACTACCTTTCGAACCCTTTTCAGGCGAATGGCTTCAATTTCATATGAGCCTCTTCCTTCCCCTTCCTCACCTTCACCCTCTTCTCCCTCGCTGTGACCGTCCTCGATCAACAACTTCCTCAGGGTTTTGGTTTTTCTCCGCTTCCCTTCCTCCTCCCGCTTCATCTCTCTCTCTCTCTCTCTCTCTCTCTCGCGGCTCGCTTCTGTAAGTCTTTCTCGCATTCCGGCTAATGGATTCTGATTCTGCTGTGAAGTTAATTTCTTCATTTTGGGTTGGATAGGCTGAGCTTCCTTTAGTTGAAAATGGTGAGAATCTAATTCAGATTGTTGTGGGTTTGATTGTTTAGGTTACCTTATTTCTCCGATTGGAAGAGAAGCAACAAATAAAAGGTTTTTGCCAGTCGTTTTTTCGGCTCATCTGCTAATTTCTTCCTCCTATAATCTATGATCTTTCAATTTCTTTCTAATTTCTGAAATTTTAGGCAGCTTCGTGTACGAATCGGAGCACAGTTCAAGAAGCAGCGAAGTTAGTGAATTGGAAAATCACAATCTGCCGGTCTAGATTTTGGTTGTGATTCAGGTACGATTCCATTTCTTTGGCAGATTTATGAATGTATTATCACTATTTCCTTGTTTTTACATGATTTATGAATGTCTTAGCATCTCCTTGTCTTCGCTGGACGTCATCCTTGTTTCTTCTTTATTGTTTTAGGGTAGGGCATTGTAGGGAACAACGATGGGAATTTTTAATTGAGAAGAAGTGTGTTAATACTTCTTTGTGGAGACTGGTACATGTAATCTTCAGTTTTGTTGAAAGCACAAAAATAATGTTGCAGTCAATGTTTCAAATAGAAAATTTTCAGTACACTTGGTATGAAGACTTCGTGTGAGCTCACAAGTTTGGTTGATTTGTTTCTTAGGCATAATGCATAGTTGAAAGCTAACATATTTTGGCTGTAATGTACAAAACCTATGTGTTTCAAGAACCCTAGTGGAATGGAAATCAGAGTGGACAAATACATGCTACCACTAATGGATCATGTCCCGTAAAAAAACTAACAAAATTGCTTTTCTGCCCTTGGTGAAGAATTTTCAGTACATTTTGTTTGTCCTTTTATTTCTGACAGACTCAAGCATTACTTTTGGTTTGCATTGCTTTGTGCTGGAACACATTGCTTTCTTTTCAGGTAAGTTCTCTTTTTCTAGAACTTAATTAGTATCAGAAATTTGGCCATATTCTATGAATTTCATGGATACCTCTTTAATCTTTTGATTGCATGGTGTTTGATGTGCACTGCATGCCATTAATGGATGTAGTAAAACTTCCCTGACATCATTTTAGAAAAGTACTCTTGCTTATTGTTAATTGAGGTCTCATTTGCATTTTCATATTGTCTGCAACCTAATTTCTGTTGTCTTCCTATATGTGTGGAATATTTTTCCGTAATGAAGTTTAATTCAATGGGCATGGATATTTATTCGTTTATTTGGGTATGGATTCCTAATTGACTCATTGTTTTTCTCTATCATGTATTCTTTTTAAAAAGTGATTACTGAATAAGTAATCCACTATGCTGCTTTTGTATATACTTTGCACAGTAAGTAATGTTAATGGCCTCTTTTTATGCTTTTAGGAAGACCTAAAATTTTCTTCTTTCATGTTATTATTAGGTATGGCCACCTGATGGCTTTGGATTAGTGGATGATCGACTAAGCGTAAAGAAGCTTATATTGTTAAAGGTATATCTCTAATTGAATTATCTTTCCATTGAATTTTGTTCGTATCCTTGCAATGCTTTTGTTCGTGTCATTGAATTATCTTCCAAGAAAGTCACAAAATAGCTTCTCAATTCATACCGTAAATCCTTCAATTTAGTTCGTCTTGTTAATATATTTTTCATTAGCACTTTGCTGAAAGAACTAGTGAACTTCACTATAAAGGGTTAGAGGTGTGACCGTCATCTTGTGCATTATTCATGACCATTGAACTTCTCGTTGTCTATTCTGCCTCGTATTCCAGAGAAGCAATCATGTCACATGTGCTTACCTTATGATATATGCAGGGAGCACTTAGAGTTTCCATGACAAGTCCAGGATTTATCTATGAGCCTTATGCACCTCGTGAAAAAGTTCATTTTTTCCGGAAGTTAGTAATTTCTTTTGTTACTCTTCGAAATTGTTGTAATTAGAACAAGCCTTCATTTTTATGGAACTCTACTGAGAGTTAGTTGCAGTTTTATATATGCATTTTCAGTTTTCACTAGGTTGGAGATAGAATCTTTTTTATTTAGTAACCATCAAAATTTAGTTGTACTACCAGAACTTGTTGTATACTATCTTCCTCCTGTGCTTATTTAGGTAATGGAAACCAGTTTTGGTTATCTTGAGGTGGCTTATTTCTTTATGCTATATGTATACTCATGCACTCACACACACTTTTGTTGTCCAATTTGCTTTCTGTTCTTTTGATTTACTGTTAAGCTTTCTGTTTGAAATTTTATTATACTATCTGCTGTTTCATTGCTTTCTTGATGTAAAATTTCAGAGACATTATCTATATCTTTCCATTTTCAGGAACTAAAGAATGAAATAAAATAGAGATAATCCATATGGAGTGAGCTTTATTGGGAAAAGGTTGAGCCAATTGTAAAATACGCACCTTGCGAGCACGATGGCAAGTTTCTGTCAAACTTATTATATTTTTGATTCTATCTAAGCACTTAAAGTTAATAAAACAGAAAGGAAGATTCAAAATGCTTGGATGGCTTACTTATCTACATGTGTATTGTTAGCATCTAGATATACTCTATAAATCTTCCAAAATGAATGAATTCTTAATGTTGACTTCTAGAGTATGAACTTGAGTTATGTTCCTTATGGTTGTAGTTTTGTTGGCCTTCTCTGAATTCCCAGCTAACTTCTTTGCCTTATCCCTTCTCTCCTCATTCCAGATTAGTGTTGATCCAAAAGATCTCGAAAAGGTGTTTATATAGCTTACACTTGAGTTTCTGTCAGAGCAGGTAAACGAATGAGGTGCGCTATATTCCTAGAAACTTAGTTTGGGATTCAGTTTTGGTAGGCAGTAGCTTCCCCTGTTTCATCTCATTGGTTCTGCTATCTAGTATACTAGTGCTTACATGTACTTCTGAACTTTATAATTGTCCAGGAGAAATTTAATGTTTGATTATCTGTGAGGTCATTGTCATCTGTGAGGGTACCCTTGGCCTGCAGTTATTTGGTTGCTAATGCACTGGAATTATTAATCAATGCATGACTCAGTTTATGTTTTACTGCCTTGAATTTGTGATATGAGTTCATGCCTAGCCTGGTTTGATTTGTTCAGTATGTATTGCTCTAGCCCTGTATACATTTGTCTAGGACTTATTTCGGGTGTTATAGAGTTGGTTTGTCTTGTAGGCATTGCTCTTTGCCATCGTTAATTGATAGAGTAAAAACGTACTGCATTGATAGATTCATTTATCTTTTCTTAACTACACTATTGTTCTTTCTTTGTCTGATCATCTCTGCACTTAAATGACAGCATCTTAAATACTAATGAGCTATTGTGCACTGGAATTATTAATCAATGCATGAATCAGTTTATGTTTTACTGCCTTGAATTTGTGATATGAGTTCATGCCTAGCCTGGTTTGATTTGTTCAGTATGTATTGCTCTAATGCACTGGAATTATTAATCAATGCATGACTCAGTTTATGTTTTACTGCCTTGAATTTGTGATATGAGTTCATGCCTAGCCTGGTTTGATTTGTTCAGTATGTATTGCTCTAGCCCTGTATACATTTGTCTAGGACTTATTTCGGGTGTTATAGAGTTGGTTTGTCTTGTAGGCATTGCTCTTTGCCATCGTTAATTGATAGAGTAAAAACGTACTGCATTGATAGATTCATTTATCTTTTCTTAACTACACTATTGTTCTTTCTTTGTCTGATCATCTCTGCACTTAAATGACAGCATCTTAAATACTAATGAGCTATTCAAATGGCATAATTGACAGCAACCAAAATGATTATGCATCACCACTTAACTCTCTTTCATTCTGCATCAGTTATTGCTGCATATATTGTCATGTAACATTTCATTTAATTTTCTGGTCCTTTTCTTGGTCATTTATGTTGCTTATGTCTTTGTTAACGTTTTTCTGGTTTTCAACAGTCTTCAATTATGACAGTGAGGATTGGGAAGGAAGACATTAGAGCCATAACAACGATGCCCACTCTGCGGAGATTCATTTATCTTTTCTTAACTACACTATTGTTCTTTCTTTGTCTGATCATCTCTGCACTTAAATGACAGCATCTTAAATACTAATGATCTATTCAAATGGCATAATTGACAGCAGCCAAAATGATTATGCATCACCACTTAACTCTCTTTCATTCATTCTCTTTCATTCTGCATCAGTTATTGCTGCATATATTGTCATGTAACATTTCATTTAATTTTCTAGCCCTTTTTCTTGGTCATTTATGTTGCTTATGTCTTTGTTAACGTTTTTCTGGTTTTCAACAGTCTTCAATTATGACAGTGAGGATTGGGAAGGAAGACATTAGAGCCATAACAACGATGCCTACTCTGCGGTAATGATCTAAAGCTCGAGAAGCAACGTAAATGAGTTTTAGAGTGGGATCTTAGAGCTCGAGAAGCAAGTGTTATGGATTACCTCCTTTCAGCATATGAGCTACCAAGTTTGATTCATGGGTCTAGCTAGCAGCTAGGAATAATGTTTTTGATTCATGTGTAGGAAGTAGCTAGGAAGGCTTTTTTGTTTGGTACATTATCTAATAACTTGAATGTTTGGAAGTTTGAAAAACTTATATGATATGGATTAGTGTGGTTTTATGTGGTAATATAGAGCATTATTTATGAAAAGATATTCCAGGTATGGAATACGTAATGAACAAAAACAATGTTGTGAGAACCAAGCTCAGACAACAACCTTAATGTTGCTCACACAATGGTTGATAAAAAGAATTTGTTGTGTGAACTAACAACTAAAAATAAAAGAAAACAAAATTCTGTTGTGTGAGATTCATAACACACAACGGAAATAAAATCACCTCTGTTGTCTGAGTAATCAACAGACAAGGGTGATCATTTCACTTCGGTTGTGTGTTACTTACCTCAGACAACAAAGAATGAGTTATACATGTTGTGTGATATGAATCTCAGACAACGGCGAATTCCTTCTTCTGTTGTCTGAATGTGTCAACACATCCCTGCGCATGCCAGGCTAGGCACATGCCTGCGCATAATTCACACAACGGAAACAAGTATTCTGTTGAGCAAAGTATTGTCACACAACGGTGAAATCACCGTTGTGTGATTTTTCAAGTATTCTGTTGAGCAAAGTATTCTGTTGTGTGTTATGAATCTCAGACAACGGCGAATTCCTTCTTCTGCTGTCTGAATGTGTCGACACATCCCTGCGCATGTCAGGCTAGGCACATGCCTGCGCATAATTCACACAACGGAAACAAGTATTCTGTTGAGCAAAGTATTGTCACACAACGGTGATTATAATTCACACAACGGAAACAAGTATTCTGTTGAGCAAAGTATTGTCACACAACGGTGAAATCACCGTTGTGTGATTTTTCAATCACACAACACTCGTTTAGACTACAGTGAGGCTGGTCATCACACAACTCCTAATATCTGTCGTCTGATTAACTTATTATAGTAGTGGGAAGATCATCTGTTTCCCTTTTGTGTATACAGAACATCAATTAGCAGATGTTCTTACGAAAGGAGTGTCAAGGCACCTTTGTGTGATTTTTCAATCACACAACACTCGTTTAGACTACAGTGAGGCTGGTCATCACACAACTCCAAATATCTGTCGTCTGATTAACTTATTGTAGTAGTGGGAAGATCATCTGTTTCCCTTTTGTGTATACAGAACATCAATTAGCAGATGTTCTTACGAAAGGAGTGTCGAGGAAAGTGTTTGACAACTCAATTGACAAGTTAGGCATGATTGACATCTATGCACCAACTTGAGGGGAGTGTAGAATATTCTGTAAATATTTTCTTTCCTTGTAGATATAGATTACGTTTTCTGTATAATTGTAGGAGATATTTTCCTATTAGGACTACTCTTGTATCTCTTTATATACCTCCTATTTTGGAGATGAATAATATCGAAGCATTCAAAACCCATTGAATTCTTATTTTCAACTAAACAAGTCCTTGATAGCAAATTGAGAGTGCTTTTGAAAGCAGCCTCTCCAATATCTACTGCCGCACCCTTTACCATACTGTCCTTGACACTAGCTATGAACTCTTGCACTTTGACTCGCCGACCCGTGATACGTCTAAAAGATGTACAACTTAAACCTTGCACTTAAATATCATCGTTGGTAATACAGTGATCAAGCAATGGTCATTACCCGCTGAAGATTGTTCCTATACTGCTAAACAAATGTCACAAACTACTCTAAACCATGCCACTGAACAGTTAACGAAAATAAATTATTTAAGTAAGCTAGACTCGATGTAATTTTCTATAAATTTTACATGACACTAAACACACATTTAATAATACGTATACAAAATTTTAGAACAATCGGAGTTGGTAGTGATCAAGCAATGGTCATTACCCGCTGAAGATTGTTCCTAAACTGCTAAACAAATGTCACAAACTACTCTAAACCATGCCACTGAACAGTTAACGAAAATAAATTATTTAAGTAAGCTAGACTCAATGTAATTTTCTATAAATTTTACATGACACTAAACACACATTTAATAATACGTATACAAAATTTTAGAACAATCGGAGTTGGTTTGATATATGAAATAATTCACGTAAAACTAAACACAGTAAGATAACAAAGCAAAAAACAGATTTTATAACTTAAACTATTGATAGAAACAAAGCTAAGAACTCATTCTCCACCACCAAACACACTCAATCATATTAAAGCTCAGTTATGGAACCCTAATTCTTAATTGAATTTACCCGAAGTTAACTCACAAGCTCGAATTAACCCATTACCCTTTCTTAGTTCCTCGTTAAGTGAATACAAGCTCACCACTTAATCTATTTACGATTATGCAACCTAGACACAAGCGCGCTAAGTTTAACATATCAAAATCATTAAGCAAGAAAAGGGTTTGGATAAATCTAGGGTCACAAGTACATTGGTAGTCTTGCTAAACCTAGGGTTTGAGTCACATGTAATTCAAGAAAACATTTTGCTACTCAATTGGAATCAACACACGACATATACGAATCTAGTGTTACTCCTAGCATTAGAACCCTAACCTATTCATTTAG
>BDJD01002950.1:4199-21113 GCA_002564525.1 Rosa multiflora
AATTTGACTATGCTAGTGAGTTTACATCAAAGACTTTCGATGGTTATTGCATTTGGGACTGATGTTGGACATCATATTCCCATGAGCACACCCAAATGGTCTCGCGGAAACGACTACGATGGTAGTCCGAACATTGGTAATGCGCACCAATCTTCTTACATCCGCTTGGGGTGATGCAATATCGCATGCAGCTATGCTAATTCGTCTACGACCTACCGCCACTCAATGTACCTATGCGTTACAGCTAGTGACTGGGTACACGTATTTTGTACTTACGCACATTTGAGTGAGCCATTTATGTGCCAATTGCGCAGCCACAGCGCACTATGATGGGTTCTTACAAGACGAATGGGCAACTACGTTGGATTTGCGCTTCCAACAATCGTCCGCCACTTAAATGCCCTTGCTAGGCGATCTCCTTACCGCTAGATTTGCGGATGTCACTTTAATGAGACAGTCTTCCCGTCGTTAGGGGGAGATAAGAACAAGGATGTTCAACAGGAACGACAGGAATTGTCGTGGACTGTCCCCACTATGTCTCATCTTGATCCCTGTTAAAGTGACGAGATCACACAAATATGCTGCAAACATGCATGCAAGGAAGGACGTCCCTACGAGAGGACATAGCGCCACCCTACACGGAGGTAGGCATGGCACCAATGCCAAAGAGAGTGGCACTCTGGCGTTACAGGATGGCCCCAGTTAGGATGCGTAGGATGCGTAGGATGCGAAGGATACTTTGGCACATTCCAATCCTTTAATCATCAAGACTCAAAATCATTCTCATGAGTATCTTCCAGGTTATGGTTATCGTTGGGGGACACCTTAACGTCAAACCCTATGCCTGAGAATATAGAGCTCTATGAAACTTACACTAGTATACATGAGACGTGGGATAGAAACTCCATCAGAATTGATGATGTAGTTACACATTTGGTTGCGCATGAGTTTGCTGAGTCCGATGATATCGAACCACGCTCCGTTGAAGAATGAATGCCAACGTAGAGAGTTTTTGGCCTAAATGGAAAGATGCGATCCAGGTTAAGATGGATTCTCTAACGAAGAGGAAGGTTTGCGAGCTAGAGATGCCAACACCTCCTAACATAAAACCTATTGACTAATGGGTCTTCGTTAGAAAGCGTAGTGAGAAAAAGAGATGGCAATCTCGCCTTATGGCACAAGGCTTCTCACAAAACGCCCTGGAATCGACTACGACGAGACATATTCTCTCGTAATGGATGTCATTGCACTCCACTACCCTGTCAGTTTGCTTTCATTAGGAGCCCTTAAAGAGTTAAGGGAAACCGCTGAACACTTGAAATCCGTAGTTTGAGATGAAGGATTTTGGGAAAAACGATTATGTCTCAGTTTGGAACTTGAGCATAGTGTCGATAGATGCTTAGGCATTTTGACAAGATCAAGCCTTCAAGCACCCCCATGATCGTCCGTAGTCTTGATCCTGAAAAGGATCATCTTCGTCGAAAGGATGATGACGAAGATGTGCTAGAGGCAAAAGTGCCTTACTTAGTACAATAGGCGCATTATTGTACTTAGCTCAATGCACAAGACCGGACATCTCATATGTTGTGAACTTGTTAGCTAGATATAGCTCTGCGCCAACGCGACGCCATTGGATTGGTGTAAAAGATATCTCTCTGTCGTCTGATTGCATTCAGACGACAGACATGTTTTTGGTCTTCTGTTGTCTGATTGATTCCTCACATGTAAAGGTGTGTGTTATGAAGATTTTAGACGACAGAAATGTGTTACCTTATATATAAACAGACATCAACAATCTTTATCTTCTATTGTTTAATAGCCATTTCAAAGACAGTATTCATGATCTTTCTGTGGTATGAATGAACTAAAGTATTAGGTGCTGAGAACTTATTTGTTGTCTGTAATGGTTATAAACTACAAATAATTGTGGTCTTAAGTATGTTTCAATTACATATAACTGCAGTCTGAAAATATAAGAAACATCAGTTATTTGTTGTTTTAGCTACATTTATAATTCGTTTTTATGTTGTCTGAATGTGTATAAAACAACAAATAATCCAACTATTATGTTGTCTATGTCTATTAAATATAACAAATATTTGTCGTGGTTTTTTAGTTAAGATTACATTTTTCTGTTGTCTTAACCAATATAGAAAGATAGTTATTTATGGTTCTATGTACCTTTGAGCGACAACTATCTGTTGTCTTAACCAATATAAGAGGATACTTATTTGTGGTTCTATGTACATTTGAGCGACAATAGAATGTTGTCTTAATCAATATCAGAGAATAGTTATTTGTGATTCTATTCTATTGTTTCTCAGCTGTTCCAACAACATATTGTTTTTCAAGTTTGTTGTTGCCTTGTATTTCAGATGATACATATAAGTTTGCTCTTGCCATTCTTTGATGTTCGCATTCATTCTGAAAACTCCAATGTCATTACAGCCATCAAAATATATCTACAATAGTCATTAATTGTTCCATGAGACCTAACTATTGAAGCTAACTATCAAAATAATTTACAATGTACTCTAGAGCTTGGACATTTGTTTTTTCTTCTCCTCCCGTGGCTTGGCTGTAGAATATATTAAATGCTCCTAGCTCCTTCAAGATGCCAATCACTTGCCTTCAGAGTTTGCATAGAATTTTTCACTGCATATGCTGAAACTACAAGGTATAAAGCAAAACCCAAACAATTATTAGGCTAATGATATCATCAAAAGAACAAAACATGGGCATGCTTGATGCATTTTTGAATGAGAACCAAACATTCCAGCAACTATTGTTCCATGACAGAGAAATCTAACCAGATATTTACATACGCAAATGAAGAACTGTTTTGAGCACTAAGACCCAATATCGTCTATCAGCTCTCAATGCGTTTTCTGTACCTTGAATTTGAGCCATAATCAAGGCCATTGGGCTCAAAAGACATGACAATACAATTACATTTTGCACAGCCTCTGATCAAAACTTGTCAACTTATGTCAAAGAGAGCAATCGCATGTATATATATATATATATATATACAGAAGCAAATTAACATTGGTTTGAAATACATGTGCTTTCTTATATATATACAGAAGCAAGTTTTCGGGGATCCGCACTAAGAAGGTCGACATGTGCTTTCTTATAAATTTGTTGACATGCATAAATAGATGCTAGAAATTAAAATTTAGTGTTTTCTTGGTAACGTTATGGAGTTCTGATTTGGCTGTTAATCTAATTTCATATAAATCTCATATTCACAACCACACTAAATTTGAAACAGAGCAATCCACTAATGAACAATGATGCTAACAGTGAAGCCCATATCGATCAACATCCTAAATTATATAGACACACAAAAACAAAGCTCAGGACAGAAAATAGGAAACTCATTTCAATGAAGAGCAACGCTTTAGATGTTCATAAATGAATAGGAAACTCGTTTAAGCTAATACCAGTAGTTGCTACTTGGATGCTACCAAGCATAAATGAATATCAACTGTCACTTACATCAAAGCTTATCTGTCCTCCCATGGAAAATGTCAGGTTAAATTGAGCAAACTTCTCACGAAGATAGAAACCATTTTCGGGCATACGTTGTGAACCTGCAAACCAATATGATGATTTATAAAGAATTAAATGAAATAACAGTTTAACTATTTTGTTGCTTAAGTATCTAACCTTGTCATATCTTTCAAATTCATCTCTTTCCTCTTGGCTACAGTTTCGCCCAATTGGTGATACATTAATCATCCCACTTCGGAACTCAATAAATGTACCCCTACAGTTATAATTAAAAATGAGTATAAGTTTTACCGTACACAAGTTAAGCTTTAGCAAAGGTTCCCCTCTCCACTAACCTCTTTATCGGTATGTCCAAGTCAGCAATATAGTAAGTGTAAAATTGATAAATTCCTGCATAATTATAAACAAACCTATTTCAAAACAGTGCTTCAGACTTCCTTAGGTCTCTTCCAAGTACAGAAGTCAGTACAATACAACGGAGGATATGTTTTACCTTGAGCTAATCATCTCCAAGATGTGACTTCAAGCTCTAAAAATGAAAAACACAAAACCCATCAGTCTGGTATTTATCAAATACATTCAGGAAATGGAAAAAGAGCACAACACTGTCATGGATCCTATCATAACCAGTAATCATTAGTGAGCATCTAAGCCTAGCTAAAGGCTTTTCACTCTTGGAAAGTGCAAAATTTCAGACAAATAGAAACAAAATTGAAGAGGACAATGGAGAAGTGAAACATTCGTATGGACCATAAAGAACCCACAGGCTACAGCACATGACTACCTCAATCTAATAGGCTACATGACCTTCTATTGGCCACAGATCATCACATTTCCTCAAAATGAAACTAAGAATCCATAGAATAAGATTGTATCATGGATATATTTATCTTTGCTAGAAGAGTATCCACTTGCTTTTTGTTCTTTTTTCTTTGAGAAAAGGTTTTTATGTTAACAATACATACTTTGCTCAGATTTGGGGTATCAGATCAGTAGATTTTGTTTCCTTATGTTCTCAGCCATACATTAATCTAGCAAAGGCTCATGAGTTACAATCAAAACATCTTTTTTGCCACATGATGCTTAAGACTATCAACTTTCACATGGTTGATTTATATCTCAAAGAAAAATCACTTAAACAGCACACTGCTATGAACGTGAGAACTTGTTTTCTATTATCACTACTAAGTTTTGTCATACCTGGGTGCTAATGAGCTTCCCATCTTTGTGATCCACAAGACCATTCTTAGAAAATACATAATCATAGTCACAAATAACTGCAAAGACAAAGATACAGTTAATAGATATAGTCAACGGATTTTGAAAACAGTAAAAAGACAGCTATTTATTTAGCCTCAATATCCCTCAAATCTAATATCAATAAGATGTTTAAGAGTAAGAGGAAAAGTTGTGTTATAAGACAATCTTAGCGCCAATCATAGATGGAACAAAACAATTGCAATTGTACTTAAACACACAAAGATATAAATTTTGCATAGATCCTTAGGTTTGGGGAAGAAAGCTATAACCATTGAAACTTTTTGATCATCAAGGTCCAGTAAAAACAAAGATCAGAATTCAAACAATGAGCAAGTACTTTATATCTATACTTGGTTATCGAAGTATGATGCTATTTACATAACATTGCACATTTGAGAGCTGTAGTTATTAGTTCATCATGAAGTTAAGTAGTACTGGAGGAAAATTTAAGATATGATAATAAGCATAGCCACACAACAAAACATAAAACATAATTGATATGCAAAAAAAAACAAAGTCATGTACATGTGACAAATCCAAAAAACAAATGAAGTACATTATGACATTTTGTATATTCATAACAGATTATTTCTCTAAACTTACATTCGGCAGAAATCAATATAGTTCAAAATATTTTTCTTTTGTAATAAGAAAAATTTATCAGCAGAAACTTGGTTACTGGTTAAAGATGCATAAATTTCTGAACAATCGGAGATGGGCTCGCTATATGCAATTTCATAAGAAAACTGCTTCAATTACCAAGTAGTATTGGACTATTGGTTTGAATTTTATATGATAATATTGGTACAGAGACTCAGTTTCCCCTTTTGTTTTGGTCGTCTTTAGTGTTTGCTTGTCAACTCACAAGCTACAAGACCCTGACCCTGAAAACTGAAAACCAATGGAGTAGGGGAGGTGATTGACTTGGGCTAGATTATATTGCTAGCTGTTTTGCCACTAATGTGGATGATGGAGACTGCTTAGATATCTATTTTTGGGAATCTGCTTCAAATGTGTGTTCCCAGGACCTTGCAGTATTAGGGTGATACAAGTTCAAGTAACCCAGAGAGCTCCAGCCACTTTTTACGACGGTTGCTTACCTTGCCAGAACTCACTAGCAAGTATGATCTGCATGATGGATTAAGAGGAAAGTCCTGGGAATGGAATTCTAAGCAAGGAGCATTATTTTACTGATTATTCCCCACCATTAAATTTGAATTTAACAGCAGTTGAACACAAAACTGTAACACTATTTTTAGACACCTGTAGTAGACTGATTGGAAGACCAGCATATTGCAGATACGCCGAGACAAGAAGGGATAATCAATCGAAAAATCCAACACTAGCACCAGGCAAGGTTTGCAGGATAGGCAGACTCTAGTGTTGGGGTCAATCATTTGTCATTAAGAGATTGCTACATATGTTCATTACGATTTTGAGAACTACCCGAATTTTCAACTTCAAAGATATAGGGAATTAATACTACCCTGCAAACAAAATACCAAAGCTAAGAAGTACTTAATATGAGGAAACCTCAATTCAGAAATTTCCTCAACTCACAACAAAGTCTACCCATACTTTCAAGTCCACTTAATTCCAATGAATTGCACATAATTACACTCTCAATCCCTAGTATCATACCAAAACAAATGAAAAAAGTATTCATACTTTTCTCAAAGAGAGAAACAAAACCATTCATATAAATATAAAAAATAATAATAATAAAGAAATAAAGCTTCAGATTTTTGAATAAATAAAGCTTCAGATTTATGTGTTGGTGGATACCTCAGATTCCCGTAACATATGATACCTCAGCTTCCTCCATATGATCCTGCAACCAAACTCAATATAGCACCCCAAAATTCAAAATCTCAAAATATCCCCGATTCTCAAATCCCACCACAAAACCAAATCTCAAAGCTTTACTTGCCAAAAACAAACCTGTAATCCATTATATCCAAACCCAATAGTAATTGCCAGATAGCATGACTAAAATTTGCTCGGGCACGAAGCTCGGCTAACAGTGGGAGCACTGTCCAGCGAAATAAGGTCGAGTGACGTCAGGGACTCGAACTGGCTGTCCGTCATCAATCCTTATAATCTGTAAACAAAGTCAGCACAATGCAATTTCATAGTAGCAAAAAGCGAATCTAACAAGATAAGGAAAGAACTGTCCCAAACAACTAGTAAGCTAAGATTTAAAGGCAATGTAAAAGCTTACAGTTAGGGGTTTGACAAAAGCCGAAAAAAGGCATCCTTTATTGTGATTGAGTAGCTCTGAACCGGTGATAGCGCATTGAAATCGACCTGAAACAAATACCCAACATAAACTTACAAAAAATGAAACAAAATCCATGAATTGAATTGACGAAGCATTTTGATTTCGGAACTCGATCAGCAATTTGAACCAAAAAATAATAATCTTACAATAATTAAGACGGTGAATTCAGTAATACAGGTTCAAGATTTGGGTGCAAATCGTGAAAATGAAAGTGGAATTAGTCTCGGTGAGAAGAGAAGGAGGGAGGAGGACGATGAAGATAAAGAGGTCTGTATCTCGGTGAATTAGGGATGCCGCGCTTGGTTTTTAATTTTGAAACTAACCCGCTACTTCAAGATTCAAGAGAAAAATTCCCTCCTGAAACTAAACCACAATCACCTGTTATAAAGTGTAAAAACATTAATGACCCGACATAAATGGTCACTAATACTAAAACTTTTGGCCATTAAAAATTCAACAACCAAATTTAGTTGATCATAAAAGTGTTAGTGACCAGCTAATAGTAGTGGTCACTAATTCAGTAGTATTTGTGACCAGCATTGATGTGGTAACTAACAATTTGGTCACTAATGCTAGATTTTGTTGTAGTGAATACTACCCCTGACCCATTTCTCTTCCCAAAACCCATTCTTTCCCATTCCCTATTTACGAATCTCATTCACTGAAGCAGTTATAATTGCTAATAACAATTGAAATTTTCAATCAAGGAAAACTTAAAAAAAAAAACAAACAGTCAACATTAAAGCAACTGCTGACATTCCTTTCCATCACATTATAACACACAGAAGGTGACACACTTTGAAATAGAAACAGAGACTTATACTACATGACTTTTTCTGTGGGAAATCAGAAAGAACAAAAAACCATTCATATTTACTAGATATGAAAGTCATAACAAACATTGCAGGTTTCATCAAAGTCCAATTCGGTAACATACATAACAAAAATGTTGAAAGCACATGATAACAAGTCCATTGAAATAATACCTCAGGGTGGTACTGCAGCCCATAAAACCTCCTTTCTGGGCTTTCAATGGCGGCCACCACTCCCTGCTAGCTCTGCTTCATCACCCGGAACCCTGGGGCAACTTAGCCACCTCATCCCCATGGCTCATCCACACCACCTGCCTATCCCCAACCCTCTTGGTCCCGGAAAATCCCCGAATTGCTCTCCACCACAATCTCCATCTTGCCATAGTCTTGCTTCTTCCCAGCCCTAACCACCCCGCCAAGCTTCTGCACAATCAGTTGCAAGCCATAGCAGATTCCGCGGCCGAAGAAGTCGTGGGCCTCGGCCCACTCGGTGAACCCGGCTGGGAAGCTGGGGGAGTCGTCGGTGTGGACGGAATGGGGACTGCCGGAGAGGATGACTACGCTGGGGTTGAGGTCGGTGATGGCCTTGAGGGGCCTGGTGCAGGAGATGGTGAGGGAGAAGACGGAGAGGGATCGGATGCGGCGAGTGATGAGGTGGGTGTATGGGAGCCGTAGTCGAGGATGAAGACCAAGTCCGATTTCATGGCTTTTGGGTCCATGGCAGAGATGGCCATGGCTACTGCAACTAATCTAGTTTTTTACGATTCTAGGGTTGGACGAACGGGTGATCTAGCGAGTAAAGAGAGAAAAAAATGTAGTTGGGGCTTTTGGATTCGAGTACCCAAAAGCTACACTAGTTCCTCGTTCATAGATCTGATGAGGGAAAGAAACAGCTAGAGTGGAAGAGTGATGGAGAAAGGGTGAGTGGGTGACCCAAAGAGAAACTCTACTCGAGACTTGAGAGTTTTAGACCAAATGAAAAAAATATCAGGCTTACGGACATGGGACTTTCAAAGGAAAAAGAAAATACCGAAATTAAAAAATTGATCAGACAACACAATTTCTTTAGGGGCCGTGACCACTTACCCAATTTTAGACAAAAAATTGCCCACTTACTCCACCAAGAGTTATTTAACTCCATTTACCCAATCTAACATCTATGGACAATATTGCCCTCATACTCTCTCTCTCTCTCTCTCGACTCCCATCAACCTCTCTCCTCCCCTTGCTTCTGGAAAGCCCTCGCCGGAATTCGAATCGGACCCACCGGCCACTGTCGTCGGCTATCTCTGAGTCTGCGACCTCTGCTTCTTCTTCCTCGCCTTCCTCCTACTCCAACTCACTGCTTCTTCCTCTTCACCAACTCGTTCTCCCCAGCCAGATTCCGATTCACCATCTCCGTCCTCCGATTCACCTTCCCCCTCCAAGATCCGCGACCTCGCCCGCCACGTCAGCGCCAAGGTCTTAGAAGCTAGATCAAAGGCTGGGAGGCTCCGGTTTCTTGGGGCCGTGACCACTTACCCAATTTTAGACAAAAAATTGCCCACTTACTCCACCAAGAGTTATTTAACTCCATTTACCCAATCTAACATCTATGGACAATATTGCCCTCATACTCTCTCTCTCTCTCTCTCGGCTATTAGGGGTGCTGATTTGAGCGCTGGCAGCCAAGCTACGATTCTGTTGATGGAGGATTCTGGCAGCGACGGTTTTCCGGCGTGGATGGTCTTAGGGCTACAGGAGTCGAGCAGGCTTGGTGGGACTACATCTAGAGTTTAGAGTTTGGGTCTCCTACCTTTGAGCTTTGGACTCTGGCTTAGGGCCTATGTTGTGGTTATGGTTTTTTTTTTTTTTTTTTCCGGTATCCTGAGATTGCAATGTAACTGTGGGGTTTGTTTAATGGTCTACTGGGGGGCAGTAGACACATTATTGACCCCCAGTAGACTTTGATACGAGGGACAGGGATCACTATAGTGTGGTGTTTTGATAAGTTACCTGTTGTTTTCTGTGTATTAAAGTCAAATTATCTGTGAATCCTACAAAAAGGTGCAGTTTTGGTGGTCTATTAGGAGGCAGTAGAAACATTGGACTTTGTATTGGGGGGCAATAATATGATTACTGGGGGCAGTAATATGATTATAAATTGATCAATTGTTCCTGTAGTATATTCATTTTGGTTTTGGGAGTTCATACAATTCACTGGACGTCAATAATATGGTTTTTGGGAGGCAATAATATGATTACTGGGGGGCAGTAATATGATTACTGGGGGGCAATAATAGCCGGATTCTGGAATCCGGTCACCGGTCGTCAGAATCAGGTCACCGTTCGCCGGAGTCCGGTCACCGGTCACCGGTCGCCGGAATCCGGTCACCGGTCACCGGTCGCCGATCACCGTTCGCGTGAGTCCGATCGCCGGAGACCGCGCCGGCCACTGGTCACCGGAGCACAGCAAGGTGGAAGATGACTTCTCTCTCTAAGTGAGAAAGAAGGAGAGGGCAAAAAAGTCTCAAAAAAAAAGAAAAAAGAATTAATTGGGTAAAGGGGAAATAATCCCTTAGAGTGTTTTGGGTAAATGGGGTTAAAAAACAGTTGGTGGAGCAAGTGGGCAATTTTTAGCCTAAAATCGGGTAAATGATCATTTTTCCTTTTTTTTAAATAACTTTTTCTTTTTTTTTTATAAATATACAATTTAAAAAATTTTACACGAGCAGAAAACTAGTAATTAATATGACCTCTCCCAATTAGTATTGGAAAATCATTTAGACAACAGAATTTTCTTATCACTGTTGTCTGAATATGACTACCTTCTCGGCTTCAGATGAATGAAATGATAGCTATATTTCTATCTTGAGCTAACAACGTTATTATGTTGTCTGAATGCCACCCTTTTATTCAAAATGAAAAAAGTGTGTCTCAGTGAGTATTCAGACAACATAGTTACATTTTTATGTCGTCTGAAAAATTGAGACGACAGAAAATTAGGCTTCTGTCGTCTGATGTGTGTCGTATGATTACCTTTTTGGCATAGTGGCTAGAGGCAGAAGTGCCTTACTTAGTACAATAGGCGCATTATTGTACTTATCCCAATGCACAAGACCGGACATCTCATATGTTGTGAACTTGTTAGGTAGATATAGCTCTGCGCCAACGCGACGCCGTTGGATTGGTGTAAAAGATATCTTTCCATATTTGAGATGTACGATTGATATGGGCTTGTTCTATCCCTACAAAGAGATGATGGATTCTGACCCATCACACACCAGGTACGCCGCCAACATTGGCCTACGTCCATTATCCCCATCCCAAAACGACATGTGTTTTGGAAGGTTTTGCTGATGTTGAGTATCTCTCTGACCCACATAATGGTCACTCCCAATCCGGTTAAGTGTTCACCATGGGAAAAGACCGTGACATCTTGGAGGTCTACAGAATAGATTGTCGCTATATCTTTGAACAATGCAGAGATCATTGCTCTTCACGAAGTGGTTCGTGAATGTATATAGATTGGATCCATAATTACGCATGTTCGAACCAATTGTGGTTTGAAGTCTACCACAGATGAGCCTACGAGCATTTAGGAAAATGCTACTTGTTTTGAACAAATGAGGCAAGGCTACATCAAAGGCTACAAAACCAAGCATAATCAGCAACAACAGACACTCCTCGAGATCAAAGTGAACTAGGTTCGATCTGAGGACAGTGAGGCAGACTTGTTTACTAAGTCATTGCCCAAATCCACATTCGAGAAACATGTGGCAAGAATTGGCTTGCGGAAATTATCTGAACTCCCATGATCGTAGTCATCAGGGGGAGGCGCAGACATCAGGGGGAGATGTCTACATGTTCGTCTCGAATCGTGAAGGGTGTGTTGTGCTCTTTTTCCCCTTCGACCGAGGTTATTTTTGTCTCACTGGGTTTTTGTTACTCGGTAAGGTTTTTAATGAGGCAACGAGAGAAGCACTGCGTTTGGGCAACACAAGGGGGAGTGTTCAAGGAAAACATAATTTGTGTTTAGCCCAAACTCTAGGTTACTTGACCTAGTGGTAATATGATTTAATTAGAAGGATCTAGAATCCTAATCAATGTAGAATTACTTTCCTTGTATGATTGAGATTCTATGCATTGTAATCCTCTAAATAAAGAGACCCCTATTATCAATGAGAATACACAGCAAATTCCTCTCAATTCTTGTTTCCCTAAAACAAAAATTGTTCTTCCTTAAAAAAAAAAAAGGTTTTTATCCATTTACCCCATTTTTAGAGATTTTTTTCCCACTTACCCCATTAAGTTTTTTTAATTCTCTCTTACCCAAAACACTCTAAGGAGGTCTTCCCTAATACCTCATTAAGTTTTTTTTTTTTTTAATTTTAATACCATTTTACCCTCACCCCATTTTTACTTAGAGAGAGAGAGAGAGAGAGAAAATGGAAGAAAGAGAAACCATAGGAGACTTTGCCGGAGCCAATCACCGGTCGCCTACCGCCGGATTCCCGTAACCTACAGCCGGAATCCAATCACCTGCCGCCACCCACCGAATTTTTCTGAAAACCTTACCGGAAATGTTTATTGCCCTCAATAGACATCTATTACCCCCCCCCCCCAATAGAAAGACAATAGACCTCTATTGCCCCCCAATAGACGTCTATTGGGGGGCAATAGACGTTTATTACCCCAATAGTCTGTTGCCCCCTAATAGACGTCTATTGCCCCTCAATAGACGTCTATCAGTCATGTATTGCCCATTTCAGCTACTGAAAGTTCTATTGGGGGGCAATAGGCATCTATTGGGGGGCAATAGGCGTCTATTGACCCCCAATATAACTTTCAGTAGTTGAAATGAGAACTAATATTCCTAAAATTAGACAAATAAAACTTTGTTTAAAAAAAAAAAAAAGATTATATTAATTTAAAAACGCCTATTGCCCCCAATAGACATTCAAAAAAAAAAAATTCCAAGAAATACACTGGGCTCCAAATCGAAGCAAACCCAAAAATTTGGCCAGACGTCACCTGTGGCCGTGCTTGCTGCTCTCTCCAATCCTCAAAATGCTAGCAAAATCCTCCTCAGTGAAAACGGCGTCGTTATAGGCCAAGAGTGAAGGTCGATCAATCCGGTATTCTCCTCATCCACGATTCCACGTGCAATCGAGGCTGCAAATGGAGATGTGGTCCTCATCAATCCTAGCCAAAGATGATCAGATTAGCTTTCTCCTTGTTGGCTGAGCGGTCAAGGTCTTAATCGGAGTTGGAGGCTGAGTTGTTGAGGTCGACAACGAAGGCAACTGAGCGGTCAAGATCGGAATCGGAATGTTTGACGACGACTGCAGTCGAGGTCGACGGCGGTGAGAGAGAGAGAGAGAGTTGGTGACGACGTCGTGGTAGGCGGCCCCACTCTGGTAGTAGGCGGAGTTGGTGTCAGGGCTTTGCAGGGCGGGGAGAGAGAGAGAGAGAGAGAGAGAGAGAGAGAGAGAGAGAGAGAGAGAGAGAGAGAACGCAGATCAGAGAATGAGAGAGAGAATCGGCGTCCGGGGGGAGAGAGAGAGAGAGAGAGGACAGAGTGGCGCGGTTGTAATTCTTTAATTAGGTTGAGGGCAAAATAGTCATTTGGTGTTAAATTGTGTACGTGGGAATAAAAATCTATTGCTGGGATAAGTGAGATAATTTTTGCTTATTTTGGTGCTTTGGATCAAAGACCCTAAAAAAAAAAAGAGGCATAATTGTAATTTTCAGTCAAAAGCTGGGGGCAAAACCGTAATTTCACTGTTACATGAACAGTGATGTGCATCCACATTTAGTATATGTAGAACTAGTAATACTCGCCCGCGCTTTGCTGCGGGAATTACTGTTATATGTTAGTGCCATAACAGAATGTTTCTGTTGTACACCTTCATTAAAGAATGATTAAAACTAGCATAGGTGCCCGCGCGTTGCTGCGGGTGTTCAAACAAAATGTGCCAGTCTGGATAGCTAGAGACTTAAGTTTGCAACGAACATTACCATTAATATGAATGTTCTGATAATGTGCAAATATACAATACAACTGCTGTTGACACAGCTTGTCAAAAATATATTGTTCTACTTATAGGCTAAAATATATTGTCAAAAATATCTGATCTGTCTGCTAAAAGGAGGTGTTGATATTCGTCACCACATATCAGCGGTCAGCGGAGGTTTTTCAAAATGCTGCTTCCTCCAGTTACATTTACATTTATACCAAAAGTGATAGCAGCTGTTAAAGAGTTGTTAGCCTAGCCAAAAAGGTGCTAATTAGTTGTGGAGGTTGTTGAAAAAGGTGTTTACTCCATTTGTATTTACACGAAAAGCAACATATCACTTCAATCTATTTTTTCTTTGTTCAGAGTGTCTGGTGTTGAGGCTGCTGATTCAATGCTTGTCTCTGTATCACTGTGAAAGCAAGAAGTTATAAAAGGTGTGGAAGAATTTTTGAACGGAAAAATGGAGTTGAAATCTTTCTTGCTTCTATCAACCAATCTTTTTTTTTTTTTTCATATAGTGGATGAGCTGGTGTGCTGGTACCTGATTGATGTTCTGTTTCTCTGGATTGGTAGCAAACAATTGTTTCTTGCTTCTATCAAGCAATCTTTTTTTTTCTTTCATATAGTGGATGAGCTGGTGTGCTGGTACCTGATTGATGATCTGGCTTGTTCAAGAGTATTCTTTGCAAGTTATTCTGAATAACTGTTCAGCTGGTTTGGCTACAAATGCATATTCAAATCTAAATACTATAAACAACAATGAAAAATTAAAGAGGAAAAAAAAACAAAATAATGAGCAGACCATATCAGTGGCAGACCACTTCATCTTTTTGCTTCTCTCGCAAATCACTTCATCTTTTTGGTTATCATTCATCTACTGCTCAAAATAATTGCCTACATATCCAGAAGAAGAAATAATCAGCACAGATTATCTTCCCAACTTCTGTACAGCTTTTGCCAATCTAGCCCCGATAAAATCACCACAAACTACTCAATCTTAATGGGTGTTATGCAAAAGACCAAACCAAACAATGGAAACTAAATGCATGGAAAGAAACTATAAACAAATCACATTAAGAATTATATGAAGAGAGTTGAAGAGTTCAAATGATGGGTAAATTGAAAAATGGTTATATGAGAAAGCAAAGAATTGTTGGCTTTTAAGTGGGCTCCAAATTAATTTGACATTAAACCACTTTATCATGATAATGTTCAAAGCCAGCAAAACAATGCAGATAACATATTCCAAATTCATTTGACATTCCCAAACACACTTACCACCTCTGGTACAAAACAATTAAATCCATCTAAACCAATATAAATACCGAGTTCAGACCATAACTAAACTTAGGACCTAAATCCATCTCAAGAATTTTAGGACCTTCTGTGTTCTAATACACCCCAAAGGTCTAAATAGAGAAAGTGAAACACAACAGGTTTGTGATCTTGCTTCAGCCCTGAAGGTTTGTCTCTAAATCTCTATTTAGAGAAAAAAAAAAATCAATAAAAAATAGAAAACCTTACAGAATATAATTCCAAAAAAATTCTATTAAAGTGATTCCATTACATGATTTTGATGAATGAATGACATGAGAATTTGAATAACAGAACTATTAAAAGCAACATAATGCTTCACTGAATTGATAAACATATTAAAGAGATTCATCTAACGGTATCTAGTCTCGACCAAAATTCAACTATAATTAGTAAATAGTCAAAATTTGACTCATGATTCTACAGAGGTTAGGCTCCAAAATTGAGGCAAATCCTTGCAAGCTAAGCACCTTCAGGGCTTCAAGGATTCCACAATCACACTGCATAAAATGAAGCATGTATATAAACAATAGACACATAACATCCGACACTAAGACAAATCTCAATTATCACATATAATTATGATTGATGGCAAGTTATCTTACAAACATTTGCAAACATATAAAAACCGTTTCAAATTCATTTCTGTGAGATATTGCTTTATATACAACTTTTAAAGCATAGAAATAGAATAGGAAATATATAACTTTTATATAAAAGCTGTAAGTATAGAAAATTACCTCATTGGATTTTTGTTAGGGGTTGATTTGAACAGCTGCTTGCTAATAGAGTAATGGTTCTATTTTTTTTTTTTGTCGATGACCCCTTGGACGATCCGATGTAAAACAGTTTCATAATGTGCTTCGTGAAGCTCTCCTTTTTCAAATAGGATCAAGGCTTCCACCGGTACCATTAGCGTACTGCTAAACAAAAGACATTCTTATCTTCTAACTTATAAGAGCAGACATTACTCAAGAGTATGAAAACAATTTGAAGTACCTTCAATTTTGCCTGGATTGCACTGCAGCAATCATTTAAGCCCTAGCCACTCAGAGCTGATATGCAAACAACAATACAACATCATCTCTTTTCTGCTTCTATTCTGATGCTGTCAGGATTGCTCACCTTATGAACCTGCAAAAATGTAGCTCTCTAACATCAATCTTGCGCATTTCCATATATATATCTGTAAATAGTAGCAAGATTCACTTTCACTAAAGCAACTGAATGTTGTGCATTATGATCCCCACCACTAACTATAACATCAAAACCCTTTATATCCCTTTGTGGAGGGAAAAAAAAAAACTTTATTTCCCAATCTATCTAGAGACAGCAATATCAGAGTTCACCGAAACAAATGCATGTAACAAATTCCAAGCATCAGAAGCAATTAACGGAACTCACATCTTGAGACATTTGAGTAACACTATCTGCCAAGCTTGAAGCCAGCTTTTGCTCTGAAAGAGGGAGAGGACATAGGGTCAGTGTTCTATATCTATTTTGGTTATGAGACATGGCATACGATAAAATAAAAAAACGAACCAAAGACTATCCAAACATTCAACACAAATTATCAGAGCTAAAAACTGATGTAGCAAGGCAATAATATCAAAGAGAGGAAAAAACACAAACCTGCAAAGGCATTGGGGAATAAAATAAGGGTCAAATTCCTTAACTACATCTTTGTTCATGCAAACAGTATCGGAGATCGGCTTTTAGAATGGAGCAGCTA
>BDJD01002950.1:22762-37310 GCA_002564525.1 Rosa multiflora
CTTAACTAAACTCAGACTCAAAGCCGTTCACTTGTGCTTCGCTGAATCCGTAAGTTCCTGTAAATTTCACTAAAATCAAAGGATAGCTAAAGAAACAAATAGAAATAAGGAAAGAAGTATGTTCACAGATGAAACCTTTTCTATTTGATTTTAGTCAAATCTTCCTCCTTCAGACTATCAGTGGAATTTCAATTTGGGAGCTGTTCAAAAAACAAAAATACAAATACAAATCAGTGAGCTAAATACCTTTTATCTTCTTTGGCCTCCATAATCAGAGTTTATTATTTTTAAGCTCTTAACTTGAAATTCAATTGAAATGCTTTGATTTCACGAATCAGAGTGTGGCCCATTGTTCTGTCAATATAATGTGAAATAATGCATATCAATTTGTAATTATCTATATCAAATAAGATAGTGTAGAAAAAGTAGAAACAATGGTGCAAAAAAGTTCAATTCAAAATCTACAGTTGAGTTAGTGACCAAAGGTACTTCGAAATAGAACTGTATGAATATCAGATGGTAAACAAATGACATTAAAATACGCTGAACTTTAAAGAAGATAAAAAGTATATGTGATTTTATTTTGAGAAATATATTTACCTTGTAGATGTAATTTGATTAGTGTCAGGTAGCCTCCTGCTAATTCTGTTTTGGTCAGCCAAGTTTTTTTTGTGAGCGTGTGCAGAGAATATTTTTTGCTGTAAGAAAACAGAAAATCTATCAGTAATTTGCATATTTCGAAGTGTGAAAAAGGAAGATGGACTTTTGTTCATACATATTTCATATGTAAATTACGAAACTATGTCACATTGCAATTCAAGGGAAGAAAAGACAAACTATTTTGGTCTAATTAAACCTAAATGCAAAAACTAATATATTCTGATAATAGGTAGCCAGTGCATTAACATTGTTGTTTCTAAAACTGGTTCAACAGGTGACCTGTAGCTGCAAGTTATCATGCTAAATTCAAATCTATCTCGTGTTTGAAACATGAAAATCAGAGAAGAAATTTGATAATACATAGAAATGCAATAAATCAAGGTTATTAAAATGTTGACATATTGAACCCAATGACTGAAATTCAGGACCCAAAAAATAAAATAAAAAAAATTAAAAAAAAGTACAGTAAAAGATCACAATGTTTACTGTTATTACCTACTATAAACAGTTTAGAATGCAAAGAGAGATGGCTTTGGCGCTTTCATTAGGTATTCTGTTATGCAAAGATGTACATAATATTACAAACTATGACTTCAAACCGAGTATGGTATAGTAAAAAGATGAGTTAATGATGATAACAGTCAAAATGAAGTTCACACAATGTAACACCTATATCCATGTATTAGCTTTACTGAGAAGTTTTTCATTCACATGTGTTATTATGTAAGATAAATTGGAATTATTTAATACAAACGATGCTTTGTTAACTATATGCTATATAACAAATACTGTGGTTTTGATTTGTTCTCTTGATTTCACAGTGCGAAAAAGCTTTGGCTTCTGTAGATATTCAAAAGCTACAACAGATATTTTAATTAACAAAACAACGAAAGAAAAAAGGTTTTTGTTTTGATGAATTGGAAAATTTCAGTAATCAATCACTATGAAGATAGCAGCACTCAATTCATTCCAATCAATCTCAAAAACCAAAATATCAGTATCTACCTTTTCCAAAATGCAGTCTGATTTGCCGTCTTTTCTTTTGTATCTGAGTGGTTGATCTCTTATAAAGACTACGAATCGTAGAAAAAACAGTATGAGATCAATCGTTTTCAGGAACATATTAATATAGCCAAAATCAAACAAAAGCAGTTCGGGTAGATCATTAAAAAGTAGATAAACATGATATAGATAATAATTTTTCATAGACAAAAAATTGAATTTCCTTACAAACTTCTTCAATTCCTAGCCTTCTGCAATTTCTGCTTCTGCCAGACTCCTAAATTGGATCTTTACTTCAATTTCGAAAACATTTTTCTAAGCTGTATTCACACTTTCTTTTCTACTCTTTCATTTTCAGTTTCATGTCAATTGTATTCAGTTTCAGTTTCTTTAATCCCACACATAACAACTGCTTATGTATACCATCACTTGCTTTCCTAAACAAACAAAAAAAACTCACCCTTTGAACACAACTGATCTGAGAGATAAATCACTTGAAAGACCAACAATAACAATATGCAAAACCTGCAACCAAAATCAATGACAACCCAATTAGATTCACATATTAGCAGCCTTGTAATTCAAGCATTTCAGTAGAATTAAATCAATCACTTCACAGAATTTCATAGAAAGACTGAAGTAATTCCAAGTATCTATCTTTATTCTCTATTGTTAATCAATAGATCACAGACAGTGACCAAGTACAAATTTCTTCGTCCCTCTTTTTTTCTTTTTTCTTTTTTCCGTCTTCTCTCATTTTCTCTTCGTCCGCAGAACCCAAATGGTTTTGCCCTCTGAAAACCCAAAAGTCACTATTATGCAAACTATAATAGGAAATCAATTATACACAATCGCTCACTGAATCAAATATGCTTAAAGATAACCCAATTGTATAAAATTAGCAGAAATCAAAGAGCAAAAGTACCTAATTGAAATCAAGACTGAAACTTTAGCGTAGAATAGAATCCAAATTACAAACCCATAAACTAAATGAGAAGAATCAACGAAATCTACTTACAAGAGACTTGTCCTTTGGACCTCAACACTGATCGCAAGCCTGAAAACTTTTCTCTGCAAATGCCGTAACCTTAATCAGTTTTCCCATGTAGTTAATTGAAATGAGAAAGGGATCAATTGGGTAATTGGGTTGAGCAGTGATGGATGAAAATCAAAGACGATTGAAGATCGAAGACCTGTTCGCGCTCTCTCGCTCCCACTCTCCCTTTCTTCGGAGCTAACACGTATAGAGACAGTCTGAGACACGATAACAATAGTCAGTGCTACACAGAACGCACATGTGGAGGGGTAAATAGCAGGCAGAGGCCAAGGATAAAATGGTCAGGGAACTATTCATTCATTTTGTCGCTTCCGAATGAACAGTAAAAGCGTAGGTTGCCTTTAGTATATTTAGAATTTTATGTTTTGCTGGGCCTGGGAATGCCAAACCGACAAACCGAGACCGAAAGCGTCCGATCCGACCCGATACCGATCGGGTTTGCAAATCCAGTTCCAATGTTCCATATAGTCCCGAACCGTACCGTACCGAATAGTATGTAAACGGTTCGGCATCAGTATGGGTCAAATAGATACCGTATTGTCCGACCCGACCCGATTTTCTAATCTTTTCACGACTTGTCGACCTAAACTCCCAAATCCCAATTCATTTCGGTGATTTCGCATTCTGCCGTTCTCAACTTCTCATTTCTCAACTCTCAAACCCTAAATTCCTAAATTCCTCTCTAGCTCTCTGCCCTCCATCGAAGAATCGAAGGCCCAGAGAGGAGATTCAAATTCGAAGGCTCTCACTCCTCTCTGCCCTCCATCGAAGAATCGAAGACTCTCACTCCTCTCTCCCCTCCATCGAAGAATCGAAGTCTCTCACTCAGTCACTCCTCTCAGTCCTCTCACAGAGTCCAAATCAGAGTTCAAGAGTGAAGAAGTTAAGACTTAAGAGCCTCGATTTGACTCAACTCAATTCTTCAAGCCTCCCGCTCTGAATCGATGGGAAAACTGCGGGTAATTCTCTCACTTTCTCAGATTTTTCTGTTTTCGTTCATGCTTTGTACTTTGTAGCATGATGATTGAATTTGGGGTTGATTAGTGGTTGGATCTATGAGGTTTCAGTAGTGAAATTTTAGGCTGGAGCAGTGGGCGTGCTGGGCGGTGGGTAGTGTGTGGTTGTGGACTTGTGGGATCAAATGAGTTTTAAATTTGAAGTGATTTAGGCTGGAGCCTTCTGATTTGTGGATATGTTGATTGTGCTCATTCTAGTCTAGTTGTTTCTTCAACTGGTATTAATAGATTTGTTAATACTATGTATAAATGTTCATACTACATTGCATTTTTCATTTTCGTGTTCATAAATTCATAAGCTGCATTTTTTCAGGTTTCTGGAAATTTTGCTATTCAAAGCAGTTCAGGCCGATTGGAACTGATTGGTACCGAACCGATCAGATTCGGGCCTAATTGGTATTGCAAATGTGATTCCGGCGTCCCGAACCGATCCAAGCTGATTATAAACTCGGTATCGGTATAGGCATGTTCCCGAGCCGAGCCAAACCGATCCCAGGCCTAGTTTTGCAAGTTGTGTATATTGCAGCTTTATCCCGTTACTCTTTTGGGGTTGGATGGTGATGGCTTGATGAGGTTGAAGTAGTTGCTAAGTGGCTTGACTTTGGTTAGGGAGCTGACAAACTCACTGAGTTCCGCTTCACCTCCGGCACCTCCGACGTCCGATTCTCCATCGCCGCTGCCGGATTCTACTTCATCGAGACATCAGTTACTTGTTCGGCCAGATTTTCCACCATCCTCAGCACATTGTGCAATTGTTTTCTTTCCTCCTCATCATCGTTCTTGGATCTCCTTGTTAACTCCAAGATCTCCATCACGTGCATCAGCCCATCCATCACAAGGAGATCCAAGAACGATGATGAGGAGGAAAGAAAACAATTGCACAATGTGCTGAGGATGGTGGAAAATCTGGCCGAACAAGTAAATGATGTCTCGATAAAGTTGGAGTAGGCAGAAGAGATGGCCAATGAAATAAGAGCTCTGTTAGCTGGGCTTAATGGTAGTAGTCTAGGAGGAGGGGATGGGGCTGTCCTCCTTGTAGACTTTAAGAATTTGATCGAAGCTCAAGGCGGTGAAGACTTTTCAACATCTTCTCTCAGCTTCTGGATAAAATTTTGAAGCTCGAGCAGAATGGTATACTTTTCAGACCTCTATACTTATTTGCTTTTGTTTTCTCTTTTTATCGATTTTGGAATTTCTGCTGTTGTTTAGTTGTTCTTTTTGTTATTCTTGGTTGTTCTGGCCTTTACATTGACAGAATGATAATAGACCTCTTGTTTATGTCCTCCGCTTTCTAACTTGTGTTTCAGAGATGGTTAGAAAAATTGTCAGTTCTCCAATTTCTAACTTGTTTATGATAATTCCAATTTCTAACTTGTTTATGATAATATACCTCAGGTTGATTTCTATTTCTTTGTTCTTCTAGTTAAAACTGAAGGACCAGCTGCAGCAAGGGGGGGAAGGAAAGTAAAGGAATGTTCTAGTTTATGTGAGATACAAGTGGCTTCCGCTGTCACACCTTCATCAACCTCTGGTAAAGTTATTCTGATTTATAGTTTGAATTTCTTATTCTGATGTATAGTTTAAATTTCTGCGAGGGGGTAGCTGAAATCTATAATTTAGCAATTGGCTGGCGTGTTCATATAACTGTAAAAATTAAAGTCTGAATTAGAATCTGGATGAAGTTTAATGTTCAAATTTAAGTTTTTCGCTCTCTTGAATTCATGCAAATATCCAATGTATAAAGGTTGCTTTCTAACGGGGGAAGGGAGGCTCCTTTCCTGTGAGTCTATGACACTGTTCATTAACATCCGGATCGACAGAGAGAGAGAGAGAGAGAGAGACGTTAAGGCCAATCAATTCAAGATTCAACTTTACAATAGTTGAATCTTGAATCTTGGGATGGGCAGTATGCTGTGAAGTCAGGTTTTTGGCTAGCAGCGGAGTTACATAATGTGCAAGAAGATTCAGTTGGTTGTAGTAGCAGTAACAAATAAGGAAGTAACAACATTTGGGATGTCTTGTGGAGGTTAAAGGTGGCTAACAAGGTGAAACTATTCCTTTGGCGTGCCTGCAAAGGATTTCTACCTTGTGCATCCAATCTGCTCAAGAGGCGGGTTGGTCATTCTGGTTTGTGCTGTCGGTGTGGGAAGGAGGAGGAGACTGTGCATTGTTTGTGAAGTTGTATGCGGACCAAAAAGGTATGGAAGCTTTCTTTTTGGAATGAAGTATACAAACCGTGGGCTGAACCTAGTTTCATTGCTTTATTTGAGCATGTGGCTAAAACTTCTTCTAAGGAGGAGCTGGAGTTGTTTGGTGTAATCTGTTGGTTACTGTGGAAGAGCAGAAATAAATTTAAACATGAAGGTGTGGTGGAGGATAGCAAACAGATAATTTGGAATGCCAAGGAGTGGCTTACTAATTTTCAGGGAGTACAAGTTGGCCGCAGGATTGTGACCAAAGCTGCAAATCAGACTACACTGAATGTTAAATGGAGACCACCTACCGTACCAAATTTGAAGTTGAATGTGGATGCAGCGGTGGATGGTAAGAATAAGAAGTCCGGTCTTGGTATGGTGGTTCGGGATGGAGAGGGGAATTTGAAAGGTGCTGCTCAAGTGGTAATCCCTGGAAACCCATCTGTTGTTGCAATTCAAGCTTTGGCTGTTTATCATGGCTTAAAGATGTGTCTAGAAGAAGCTACAAACAAGTAGAAGTGGAGAGTGATTCAATCATAGTAATCTCAGCTCTGGAGAAAAAAGAACTTGACCTTAGCATTGAGGGGGGAGTTTTTTTGGTGGTGTTATCCATTTTCTTTTGGTTCTGCTTTGAACTAGTCACTTTAGATTTGGGATCAAAAGAGTTCGGAATGATTAGTGGAGAGTAGATTTCTTCTTTGTCTTTTTGTTTTAGGGACGGTTGTAAACACTATTTGGAGTATTTTTCTTGAATTACTTGGTTATCTTATTATGCTTTTATTTGTTGAAGATTTCTCACTTGTGTTATTTGATATCTAATTCAGCTAGTAACAATGCTTTAGTCCAATTTTGGGATCGGGGCATTTCATTAGATATTTGTTTATTTGTATTTTTACTTGTATTTCTATTTACATTGGAGGAAAGGTTGATTTCTATTTGTTTATTTTTGTAGTTGAAACTGAAAAAGGCACCGTGTCAAGGAGGAAACTCAAAGGGAAACAGAACAATGGAGGTTCAAGTTTGCCCTTGGTTGATTACAGGACATCAAGAGAGCTTCTGAACCTATCTGAGATGCAAGTGGCTGCTGCAGCCAGCGGTAAGTTGTGTTGGGTCAGCTTCTTATTCATATATATATATATATATATATATATATACACGTCTTACTTTTTGTGGTATTCTCTTTTACTCTAAAGTTTCTGATACACACACACACCACACACACATATATATAGTCATTTTTGGATGTGATATCCCGCACCCGATGGGAAAGCCTTTTTGGATTATTGCCTTTGAGTTAGACTTTTATTTATTTATTCCTTCTTCTTAATCTTCTTTCTATCGTGGGAGTTAGACTTTGAAAGACAGAATGCACCGAAGAGACCGACTGCAAGGGGAAGGAAGAGCAGGGGGAAGGAAAACATTCGCCCTCCTGCATTAGCAAGCTCAGTCATATCCTCATACTAGCCTTAGTATGAACTTTTAAGATTTGGAGTAAGTAATTTTACACTGACATCTGAATCTAGCATGCCTTTTATTCTATCTAGCATGAAGGACAACTCTAAGCATCAGCAAAGCTGGTATTCTTCTTTCACTATTTGTACTTAAAACAAAAGCTAATGGTGGGTAACTCAGGGATCTCCTACCCCATTTTTTGGATATCAGAGTTGATTTGGTATCGTACATAACTCAGGGGGCTAGAATATTAGAGGGAGTTAGGATATGATCGAGCAATAATTGTATATATATTTGATCATTACGTAGTACTTTACATTGTACTCCTGTATATGGAGTTTTATGCTGGCTAAATTTTGATCCAAGATCTGAAACAGCTACTGAGCTACAATATATAAATCAGTGTGACAGATATGTATGGTTTTGGTGGAGAGCTAATTTGAGGCAATTGATGATATGATTGAGCTAATTGCTAGGCCAGAATGATTTTTTGGTTACTTTTCTTGTTATTATTTCTTGCTGCAAATCCCAAAAACTGATCATTATGCCTAATATTGGCTCTACAATTGAACAGATTGTATGATTTTGATGGTTAACCAGGGACAATTTCAATGGTACATCTACTTCTCTTGCTTTCAAAATTCTTACTAAATGTAGCAAAAGAGTGAGCATTGATGTTATCCACTTTAAAATATTGAAATCTAAGTAGCTCAGGATTATAAGGTTCATAGAGATGAAATACATACAAAGCTGGTTCAGATCATGAGAGAAAGGTTATTGGTTCATCTATGTGGGTTGCCTCTAACTGTAGAGGGCTGGAATAGACCAGCAGATGATGACCTGTAGCCCAGTCAGTCTGCTCGATTACTTACTAAGGAAGTTGGATGCTTGCAACGTGTGCTAACTCGAACTTTACATGAATGCATAAACCATTGTCACTGTAACAACTTTACATGAATGCATAAACCATTGTCACTGTAACATGGCGGTGCTTCATTATTTTTAGACTAGAACAGAATTATCTGAATATGGAATCAGCAAAGAACTAGAAGCTCTTATCCACCGTTCTTATCCAGCATGTAATATTTTTTGGGGAATGAAATTTGCACTTTCCTTTTTATAAACCACTCCCACGTTCATTTTAACTTTTTGATTTCCACAATTACCCCTCACTCCCTCTCCTCCAAAGCTGGTTCTCTCCCCCCTCTTTGCAGAAATTTCTTGAAGCCACAATACACGAGACTTTTCATGAAGAGTATAAAACAATGAAAGGGGTTTTACTTGCACCAAGATAAATTTCCTTCATTTAGTCATTCAAATCTAATTCAGAAACTCATCTAGTGCTTTATTCATACCCAGGAGACAAGAGGATGTAAGACAGATAAAGGAAGGAGCATTAGATTTAGAAACTTTTTTCTTCTTCTGTTTGTTATTCTTTGACAATGAAAATATTTCATAAAAGCTGCAATAAAAGATAAGAGAGAATCCATTTAACTCATGAGACTTGCCAGTTGCCACAGCTTGAGATACATATAGATTTAGCGACAGAAAGGGGAAAACCATGCCTACAAAAAGAACCCAAATAGAAACACAAACCCATGATCATCATTCATTAATACGTTCTTGATTTGTCCTCCATAATTTGTTCGATTCAAGACAAAATTTTCTTAGTTGTTAATCTCAGTGACTAATTGTAATAGGCCCGGAGAGAAGGGTCAGAAGATGAGAGGGAGGGAGAAAACAAATGAGGAAGATGAGAACATGAGGGCAAAAAGGAAATTTTGCATGATGAAATTGAAGAGGAGTGCAAAAAAGGGAGTGTGGTTTGCTCCATTTTTGCGAAATGGAGTGCAAATTTCACTCCCCATTTTTTTTTTATGAGACCTTAATTCCCATGAAGATGTGCAATTACAACAGTGCTAGCCTCCATGTCCGGCCACATCCCATTCCCACATCACATAAGAAATCTGAAATTTGGCTTTGGCTGTCTTATTGCAAATCACAGTGTGTTCCACATTGCAGTAATCCAAATAGGTGAAGAGTTTAACAAGTCAATTTCTCAACTGCTTTCGGATTTGCTTGGTCTCCATGGATACTGCAGTCTCGTGATCCTAACTGATTCATGACCGATGTCTGTGCAAGCCACGCAGCCTACCTTCGTGCTTGCTTAGGAGGAGGGATGGGCAAACGGGGGCGGGGGCGGGGTTTCCCATTACCCATGCGATTTCCCCTTTTTTTTTTTTTTCAATCAACGAGGGCATTTTTATAATTTTTCTTATTCCCCATGAGGATCCGATAGTTGAATCTTCGTATAATTGTGAAAAGACGATTCAAAAGGAGATCCGTGAGGATTCGACCGTTGGATCGTCATATAATTTTGTGAGGATGATTCTAAAGGAGATCCGGGACGATCCAATTGTTGGATCTTCGTATAATTTTTAGAGGATGATCCTAAGGGCGATCCGTGAGAATCCAACCGTTGGATCTTTTTATAATTGTGAAAATGATTCAAAAGGCGATCCGTGAGGATCCGACCATTGGATAGTCATAAAATTGTGAGGATGATTCTAAGGGCGATTCGGGACGATCCAACTGTTGGATCTTCGTATAATTTTGAGAGGATGAACCTAAGGGCGATCCGTGAGGATCTGACCGTTGGATCATCATATAAATCGGTAAAGATGATCCTTTAGTTGATCCGTGAGGATCTAACCGTTGGATCGTCGTATAATTGTGATTTGTGAATTATTTTTTGTAAAAAAAAAAAAAAGGAAAAAAATCTAAAAAGATAGAAAATAGAAGATTTCAAAATAGAAAAAAAAAAGTTCATATTGAGAAAATGGTAGATGCGGGGAATCCCCCATTTGAAGATATCCCTAGATGGGGAACGGGGGCACAGGGGAAATTTGGGGCGGGGGAATCCCCGTTTGCCCATTCCTACTTGGAGAATTTGCAACAACTGATGTCAAATCCATCAAATCCATGGTTTTGGTTAAGGACAACATTATAATCTAGCATTTTATTCTAATCTTTTGTAACATTCTTGCATGCATCAAGTTAATGTAACTGGTTTTTCAATATATGCGTAATACCATCAACGAAATGAAATGATACTATAATAAAGAAGCATGATTCGGAGTTACTGTATTTTATTTTTACAGGAAATGGATAGTATAGGACATGAAACCAAGAGCAAATAGCGATTTCACAAGTTTGAAGAGGAATATGGACTTATCAATATGCTTTAATTAAATATTTTAAGTAACCAACAGAGAAAAACAATTTTAGTTGACATGTTTAGTGGGGAAAAAGACGTGGATAGGTGGATCAAGAAGAATCACTTTTTGGCTTTGCTGATTTTAGCTGACTTTCAATTGAGTTTGTGACAAGCTCTTGATGTGTGGAGAATTTTCTTGCCACTCATAAGATTCATTTGTACGTTCACTTCTGCTTAATATGAAATTATGTCTTGAGAGGCCAGATGAAAAACATACTGTGGAGCTCGATCAAGTTCAGGTCATGGAAAACAACATTGATCTATTGTCTGGTTCGTCCGATGGTGATGATGTAAAGCTGGTTGAATCTTGTGGGGAGGGTTCAAACAAGGAGACTCCTAGCAAAGAGCTTTCCCAAGAAGGTTGCTTGCCGCAAGTCCCTTCAGGTTCAGAGGCATCAAAACTGAAGTCTGGACCAGTTAAAGTCGCATTTGTACAAATTAAAAAAACCCATAACATCATCCTCAAATACATCTGGAATCCATTCTAGAGAAACTGACATCAGTAGCCATGATAAGGAAGATCCATTGTTCAGCTTGTTTTCTAGTGCCAATGTAAATGATAGTCTCTTGTGAATAGTTTCTTATTCAGTGTATTCCTTGACATGAACGCCCAAGGAGCATGAGCATGTATCTTTAACAGTTGTCCGAAGTTTTGCTCTCTCTTTTTCTTTGGTTACAAAGGAGTCAGTAAGGCAAATAAGAGACCCTAGCTGACTCAAAATATTTCTAGGTTTCAACCAACGTTTTGCTATGTTATTTCTATTATGATGGCCACCTGCTTTATTCCGGCTAAAGTACCTATTAGGCCGGCCTAACAGAGCCATGCGAAATTAGAAAATTTTCATCCGTTTTATGCCATAGTGGTACCGGTAACACGACTATGGCCCAGTTTGGGATTGATTTTGGAGCCGCTTTTGGGGCTGCTTGTGCTTTTGGGCTTACGGTATGGTGTTTGGTAAATTCTCTAGAAGTTGTTTTTGGTCCAAATAGCTTCTCCCGGAAGCTGAAAGTGAGAAGAAACCAAGTGCAAGCTTTTGAAGCTGCTTCTGGAAAACACGGAGTGAACAGTGCATCTTTAATGAAATTTATCAAATGAGAAAATTTTACAAACAGTACCCGAACTAAGGCCGACTCCTAACTTCAGTACCCGACTATGCAAAACTATCACTTTCGTACCCCAAGTTTGAAGCTCGACCCAAGATTAATGGTACACGCCGTCCATCATAGCGTTAAGTCTTTCCTACGTGGCAAACCATGAGGGCTCTCAAAATATGCCACGTGGTTAGCTAGTTAACGCCGTGATGGACGACGTATAACATTCTTGGGTCGGACTTCAAACTTGGGGTACAAAAGTGATAGTTTTGCATAGTCGGGTACTGAAGTTAAGAATGAGCCTTAATTCGGGTACTGTTTGTAACATTTTCTCTTATCAAATTACCTATTCTATCCTCATCCTTTTCTAACAATTATGTTGAGCCAGATAGAGTTTCTCTCTTCCCAGCCTCCTCTGCCATCAAAAACGTATCTTCTCCTGGGCGACCGGCTGTGGTGGCAAGAGTAGCCCTGAAAGCTTTCTGGGTTTTCCGACTTCTCGGCGACGGACGGTAGCGGCGACTTCCTCTCAACGTCAGAAATGTATCTGTGGTTTCAGATAGGCCCAACAACCAAGCATGAGAGAATCGAAGGTTTGGGGTTTCTGGTGAGTTGCCATGTTTTCTGGTGACATTTGGTTTTAACTCAGGAATCAAAGTTGGTCAGTTCATCGAGCTCTACCTCTCTGTGTAATTAAATTCAAGTTTTGATTAAGGTTTGAAGAATTGGGAATTTTGAGGCTTTTGGTTCTTTCGGGTTCTCTGTTATATGTGATGATTCTAGGTTTCGATAAACTTATTTGATCTCAACAGAAGCTTTGGAAACACTAATTACTTGTTAGTTATGCTTGAATTCAAGAAATGGAAGAGTTGGGTACACTACTAGAATTTTGCTCTTAGATATCACGACAATTACATCGGTGAGGAATTCACGCGATGTAAAAAAATGTCATTAACATCGATTCCTCAAATATCGATTTGTATGCATATAACTGACATCATTTTTTACTGTTGACTGATGTCTATATTTTGATTTCTGTTGAAGGAAAACCTAATTTGTGTTTAGCCCAAACTCTAGGTTACTTGACCTAGTGGTAATAGGATTTAATTAGAAGGATCTAGAATCCTAATCAATGTAGAATTACTTTCCTTGTATGATTGAGATTCTATGCATTGTAATCCTCTATATAAAGAGGCCCCTATTATCAATGAGAATACACAGAAAATTCCTCTCAAATTCATTTTCTCTACAACACGTTATCAGCACGAGCCTCTAACCCTGAAACCCTAATTTCGTAGCCCTCAAAATCCTGCAACCACCGCCTCAAATATCGAAGCCCTAATCCCAAGGAGCCCAGAACCGGCGGCGGAACCACTGGAACCGGCCGGAATCGACCTGAACCGGTCGTCGGAAAATCCGAACGGGTCACTGTCCTGCGCACCCCTGTGCCTGCCCCTTGCGAGATATGCCGACAGCTGCCGAGATCTGTCGAGCCCTGTGCCTGCATCTGCCGAAGCCTGCGCGCATCTGCCGAGCACCTGCCGAAGCGTCTGCAAGCATCTGCCGAGCGCCTGCCGAAGCATCTGCAAGCATCTGTCGAGCACCTGCCGAAGCGTCTGCGAGCCCTGCCGAAGCGCCTGCGAGCCCCTGTCGACAGCTGCCGACAGCCCCTGCACGCATCCTACCGAGACCTGCCGAGCGCCCCTGCACAGCCCCTGCAGCAGCCCCGCACAAGCCCTGCAGCAGCCCCCGCAAGCCTCCACAACAGCCCTGCACAGTCCGGCCTAGCTCCGACCACCTCTGCCGGCCACCAGTTTCCGGCCACTTTTCCGGCGACCTCCGGCGACCCTTTTTCGGCCCATCTACAGTAGCTTTTCCGGTCGGCGACCTCCGGCGACCCTTTTTCGGACCATCTACAGTAGCTTTTCCGGTCAAGATTTCCGGCCACCTTTTAAGGTAATTTTTTCTAAAAGTTCCCGTTTTTGAAGTTTTTTTTTATTTTCTTCTTCTTTTCTCGGGGACTTCCAACATCCCTTCTTCTACCCCCCTTTCTTCTTCATAGGGGAGACCAATAGCCGAACTGTGGGGGTTCGTGCTCACTCCAAGCTTGGAGCTTGTAGAGTCCTCCAAACTTAGAGTTTGTTGAGAAGAAAACGATCGACCACATACATCGTCGTTTTGATCTAATCCAAAACCCCCCTTGGAATCGGATTTTCTTGGAAGAGACTACGCTCAGAAAATCCCTAATTTCTTAGAAGCGACTACGCTCGGAAATTCCTAATTTCTTGGAAGCGATTACGCTCGGAAATTCCTAATTTCTTAGAAGCGACTACGCTCAGAAATTTAATAGTTTTTCGTGGTAGCCCTTTTCGCTCCGAAACTAACCCTAAACTTGTGTTGTTTTTCAGGATGAGTTACCTGAACAAGTTGAGCTTTGTCCCACTCGAGACAACTGGCGCAGGATACCATAGGTGGGTCCGAGATGTGCGCCAACATCTCAAGGCTGATAGAATCCTGGATATGATTCTCGAGCCTAGCCAGGACGTGCTAACTGTTGAGCAAGCTCAAGCTTTGGAAGCAAATAGAGCAGCCTTAGAGGCAAATAAGGCGAAAGCCATCATCCTAATGACTCGTCATATGGATGATTCGCTCCATTACGAGTATATGAATGAAGAAGACCCCAGAAGGCTGTGGGTCTCACTCGAAGAAAGATTTGGCAACGTCCGTGACTCCTTGCTTCCTGACCTAGAAGTGAGATGGCATAGCCTCCGCTTCTGTGATTTCAAGTCAGTTCTTG
>BDJD01002950.1:41177-57884 GCA_002564525.1 Rosa multiflora
GGAAAAGATCGTGATATCTTGGAGGTCTACAGAACAGACCGTAGTCGCTATATCTTTGAACAATGCAGAGATCATTGCTCTTCACAAAGTGGTTAGTGAATATATATGGATTGGATCCATAATTACGCATGTTCGAACAATTGTGGTTTGAAGTCTACCACAGATGAGCCTACAAGCGTTTAGGATAATGCTACTTGTTTTGAACAAATGAGGCAAGACTATATCAACAGCGACAACACCAAGCATAATCAGCAACAACAGACACTCGTCGAGATCAAAGTGAACTAGGTTCGATCTGAGGACAGTGTGGCAGACTTGTTTACTAAGTCATTGCCCAAATCCACGTTCGAGAAACATGTGGCAAGAATTGACTTGCCAAAATTATCTGAACTCCCATGATCGTAGTCATCAGGGGGAGGTGCAGACATCAGGGGGAGATGTCTACATGTTCGTCTCGAATCGTGAAGGGTGTGTTGTGCTCTTTTTCCCCTTCGACCGAGGTTATTTTTGTCCCACTGGGTTTTTGTTACTCGGCAAGGTTTTTAATGAGGCAACGAGAGAAGCACCGCGTTTGGGCAACACAAGGGGGAGTGTTGAAGGAAAACCTAATTTGTGTTTAGCCCAAACTCTAGGTTACTTGACCTAGTGGTAATAGGATTTAATTAGAAGGATCTAGAATCCTAATCAATGTAGAATTACTTTCCTTGTATGATTGAGATTCTATGCATTGTAATCCTCTATATAAAGAGGCCCCTATTATCAATGAGAATACACAGAAAATTCCTCTCAAATTCAGTTTCTCTACAACAATTTCAAAATTTTTGAAAACGCGGAAAGACTAAGTTAAATTTCGTACACGCGGGGAACAAAATTTTCCCATTTTACTTCACTAACTCTCTCTCTCTCTCTCTCTCTCTCTCTCTCTCTCTCCCTTCCCCGATACTTACCTCTCCTCCTCTCTCACCCTCTCCCCCCCGTCCCAATCTTTGTGGCTCATCTCGGAGGTGCAACCTCGCGTTGACTCGTCAGAGGAAGGCGAAGAAGATGGTGACTACGGTGAGCCCACTCCGGTGGTTAGAGATCATGACGGAGGAGAGAGAGTCCTCCAGATCCACTTTCTCTCTCCTCCACGAATCTGAGTTCTTGTTTCCTTTCTGTTCAGCACCCAACCTCCTCCTCCATCTCCGAACGGCACCGAACCATTCTCTTCTTCCTTCTCCGCCTCCGACCAGAACCTGACCCTTCTCCGCCTCTGACCAGCACCTGGCTAAGAACGAAGAGGAGAGAGAGATCGGGTGCGAGGGGTTAGGGCTCAAAGATGGTGGATGTTCCAGAGTTCAAGGCCCCCGTTTCGGAGACGAATCGGAGCAACTCCGAAAGAAGTGTGTTTCGGCTTTCCGAGGTAATTTGAATCTTTTTCAGTTTATATTGATATTGAAATTATTGGTTTCAGGCGCTCTAATCTCCTCAATCGATTCCCTTTCGTCAACTGCAAACCAAAGCGATTAGTATTGGTTTCAGGGGATTATGCGAACGCTATAGAGAGTTAAACTTGTGAGTTTCTCTTCTTTTGTTTGGTTAATTTGATTTTGTTCTGGAATTTGGATTTATATGCACGAAGGAGTGTGATTTGGGTTCAATTGGATAACGATTGTTGCAAGTGTGTTTGATTTTCTCTTCTTCTTTTTTGGGGTAAATTGGCTAGCTGTGTTTGAAAATTTGTGTGGAGTTATTACAGTTGTGTTTGTGAGATTTCTTCATAGAGTTGAAAAGTAAGAATGTGAAGAGGAGTGAGATATATATGAAACTTTTGGTTGTTTTAATTTTTAATTTTTAGAGAGGGTCTCTTGATTGTATATCTACTTTGACATGTATGTTCCTGCTGCATTTTATGTTGTGCTTTTCTTCCAGCTGCTTGTGTTTTACTTGGAAGAATATGAAAGAGAGTGAATCATGCATGTTTGCTTCAAAATGTACAAATTTGAAATTGAAATATCTGAAGGGAATGTGAAAACATGAGTAGAGCATTGCCTAGTATTGATTTGAAACTGAGTTTGATCAGAAACATGCTGAAATGAATTTTGAGCAGCACTATCAAAAGGACAGTTTCATCTTTCCGTCAAGCTGGAGTAGTTTAGAATTTAAAGTTGTTTCCTTGTGCAAGAAAAACCAGCCTTCGTCATTTCAGACAGAGGAAAGTAAATGGTTTCTTATCCACATGATTAGGACTTTCTAGTGTCAAATATTGAACCAAAGCTGATAGAAAATTGTATTTGCCCCTATTTTGGTGAAAATGTTCTTTTCTTTTCTGGTTGTCTGCTTTCTTATGGACGTAATACAATTTTTTGTTATGTTTGAAGAGCAGGACCAATAATATCATGCAAAGTAATAGTAACTACTGCAGCCTCTTCCGTTTCAATCATAGCTGAGTAATTGGTGATTATTTCTCTGTTTTGGTGGTAAACAAATGCCTCGATACAAAGATGAGCCTCCTGCTGTTCATGTTTACACAGTATGTGACGAATCAAGGTCTCTATTGGTGTTTTTTTTTTTTCTGTTCCAGTTTGTATAAATTTGTTTTCGACATCTTATTGATCTAATTATTTGTGGCAGGTATTTGATAGTGAGGAATGTTCCATCTTAAGGCAGGTTTATGATTGTCGAGCTCTTACTTACAGGCAAGACGTCAAGGCAAGAGATATTGAAGAGTATAAAAAGCGCAAGCTTCCAACGCACCAGGTATATTATCCTCCTGATATCTAAAGAGATCTGTCAAAGTTTTTGATTCTCATTTCTCACTTTTATTCTTTATACGTATATCTATGAAACTAGTTCTCAACTCATTGGCACATATTTTTGCTAGGATCATTGGCAGCTACACCAAGGACTAGAAACTCAAGTTACAAGTATTTTTATCTTATAACAAAGTGCTATTTTTTTCCTTTTTCGTTTTACTCTATCTACAAACCGTTTTTGTCTTCATATGGTTTATTTAGAAGACTTCAATCTTGTTCTTTTCTTTTGTTGTTGTATATGGAGAAGTTTAGGCCATACGTCCCCTTCTCCCTACTCTTTGTACTCTTTTTATCAATAGTATTAATGAGAATTTTCTTTTGCTTACCACTGGTATTCTCATTGTGAAACTTCTCTAGCAAAGAAACTGATTTAGTAATCACTTCTAAAATAGAAATTGAAGCAAAAAGAACGAAAACATAACAACTTGAAATAACAACTGATGTTATAAATGACAAAGGACATCAATTCTATCTATAGAACTTATATCTAATACTGATATATAAATCAATTTCTTATGTAAAACGATGTCATAGTAGGAAACAAAATCAGTTTTTTATAAATCAAACGATGTCTAGAGTCATTTTATACATCGGGAGCTTATAAGAAACTGATGTCTAGAGTCATTTTTAACATCGGCTAAAAACCGATGTCTGGGATTTCCGATCTTTAACATCACCCACTAAGACATCGGTACATTTTTTTTTTAACATCGGTTTCTGGCCGATGTTAAAGGCAAAAATTCTACTAGTGGTATTTGAAGGTTAAGCTGGTTGCTCGGGCGGGGAGTATGAAAGCAGTACAAATTTTCATCCAAGTTTGATGTTTAGGTGATGTATGTATGTATGTATGCATATATGTTGTTGTTTCTGGGTTTACAATTGTGAATTGGTTGATAAACGGTTGGTTGAAGTGTAATGGCTTCGAATTGAGGTGTTGGAGTAATCATCAATGTGAGAACCATCTATGTACAATAGAATCTCTTAGTTTTTAAGTGAATGGGTAAAGGTTGCAAAACACAATTTTGTGTTTGTCTGATGAGGATGAGTACAATTATATTCATTCACAATTATCCGTGTTTTTTGAAGATCAATTCTCTAGTCTTTTCTCTTTTCTGGTTGTATTTTAATGTGTGTTGGACTTGGAAATATATTATGCAAGTATAACAAAGTCACTCACAATGTCTTTTCAAACCTAAGGTGTTGTCATTTTAGGAGAGGTTTAGGTGATCTGGAGTTGCTATGTGTGTGTGTGTATATATATATATATATATGTTGTTATCATGTTTCTAGGTTTACAATTGTGAATTGGTTGATAAACAGTGGGTTGAAGTATAATGGCTTCGAATTGAGGTTTTGGAGTAATCACCAGAGTTGAGTGATCAAAAACATATCTATGCCCATTTTGGTAATTATACCAAACAATATTTTTTACTTACAACTTACCAAACACTCAGAAATTGCTTTTGGTTCACGCAACACTTTTAAAAACGTACAGTTTACCAAACACATCAGCTGCTTCTTCTCGCAGTAATATCAGAAGCGATTCTTCTCGCAGCAATATCAGAAGTGTTTCTTCTCACAGCACAGCAATCCCAAACTAAGCCTATGTAAGCAACCTATCAAACTGTTCACTAGAACGGTGAAATTGAAGAATTAATGCAGTATATCAAACTTTAGATTAATTGGTGTGTGGTATTCATTTTACTTTTCACCAAAATACTAAAAATGAGTGAAAATTCTATTATACACATATATGTCATATACATAGAAATTTGAAGGCAAGTAATGCGAGAGCAAAACTACTTATGGCTTATATCCTATCAGATTATGTGTGAGCATTACAAATATTCCGTATAATACTTGTTCCCATTGATAGTCCTGAAGTAATTTGTTCCCATAGAGAGAGGCTTTAATGAAAACCCAACTTGCCCGAATGGAAACTACCAAAATAGAAGTAGCCCAAAGCAGGCCTAGTAGCTAGCCTAAAAGTGATATACGACAAGAGAAAACGAAGTGGTTGAGGTTTGTTTGGAGTGTTGGATTACTTGGGTGGTAATGAATCTCTGATTGGTTTAACTGAAGATCAAAGATATGGTGTGATGTGCGTCAAACAGGTCACTGAAAGGGATGCATTGAAGAAGACCAGGACGATGACGTTTTCACTAGGAGTTTTCTAGCAACTGATTCTTAATACTGGAAACTTCTCGAAGCTTTGAAAGCAAAGCATAGACAATGGTTCATGCTCTTTTACAAACAGCACCACTTCTTCAAAAAATTCCAGTGTAGTGGTGGGTACAGTGACGGAGCCAGAATTTCGTATCAAGTGGGGCACTCAGAATTTTTTTTTTTTAAATTTAAATTTAAAATATACACCAAAACTTTAATAATAAAAAATTGTGGTAAGATTAATATTTTTCTTAAAATTACATATTTTATTAGTAAAATTTATAGATATAGATTTAGATATTAGACAAATTATGGAGACATAATTTATTTTTAGCTTTTAAAACTGTAAGGAAAAATTGTGTCAATGCTCTAAAAAAGAAAAAAGAAAAAAGAAAAAAAAAATCAAAACCCAATCTTTCCAAAGCATGTGATTCAAACCTAGGATCAACTGATACCAGTTGAAAAATACATACATAGCCTAGCCACTACACCAAGTTGGCTAGCAATGAAACTTGCAAACTCTACGCAACTTATACTTGTTTTCATATACAGAAAGTAAAAAAATATATATAAAATTCAGTGGCACCGGACCCATTGAGTCCCCACGTGGCTCCGCCCCTGGGTGGATATCTCATACCCACATTTACAAAAAGTGACAACAAATTTGTTGGTAGAGTTGTAATTTGAGTCCTATTTTGTGTAATCTTAGTTCTAATAATGGTAGTTACACCTCTTACGACATTTTTACAAGCTTTTGAACAAATGCGTTGTCAATGTTGTAATTTTTCTTTAACTATATGTAAATAGTGTAAATGAATATGATAATTTTTGTTCTCAATGTTGTAATTTTGGTTCAAATACTTGTAATTTTTTGTTCAAATAGTTGTAAATGAGCACATGTGGTACTTGTGGGTACCATAGCTTGTCTCTTCCACTTCTCCTCCAGTGTTCTCCTCATGTCTCTTCCTATAGGTACAACTCTCACTGCCTTTGATATTCAGTTTATGATTTCATTATCATGAGGGAATTGTTGCTTCAATTTGTTCCACAATCTTTTCTTCTCTTTTAAGTTTCCTGAAAAGAATGGACTTTTTTGCTAAATTATTCTCATTTTCTTCTCTGGGTCTGTTTTGCACTTGTGAGCTTGTTTGCAATTGCTCATAAATGACTTGGGTTTTCATGGAATTACGTTATCCTCTACTTCTGGTGCTTGAAGGTAATGAAATGCAAGTGGGAAATGAGAAATGATTTTTTGGGTTTTGGGTATTAGATACATACGGGGTTTGTTAGAAATTATAAGGACAGTAATGGTTATACTCTTTTTTGCTTTTATCTAATTGTACATTGTAAAATGCAAATGGTGGAAAGCAAACTACAGTTGATATCTGAGGGAACCAACTTTAAAATGTTTGAGACGCTAGGTTTAAAATTAGATGCACACCATAGCTAAAATGCAATTTGCATATGATAGTTGTTGCAAACCTTATCATTGCAGATGACAATTGTGCTTCTATGTAATTCGAAAATAGTATATCTCTATGCTCTCAGATTTATAAGAAAGTACCAATAACATATGGTCTGGTTTAAGGGCAGTTCGCGGAACAGTGTTGTGCATTTTCTCTTGATTACTTCAAATATTATCTTATTTTGTTGACCTGCTTTACAGGGGATCGGAAAGCCTGGTTAAATAGTGATGAAGTGCTGCGCAGAGGAATCTATGATCGAGCAACAAGCCAGTGACCAAACATGTATTATATGGGTTTGCAGCATCTTTAGTGTTGGTGATTAAACCCATGGAACAATTAAGGAAAAACATATCAAACCTATCTAAATCACTCCGAGCCTTTTTTTCTCCCTCTTCTCTCATCATCAGCCTCCGGCCCCAACTGAACAGCTGTTGCCCCACACCCTTATACGATTCCACCCTTTCTTCTTCTCAGTGATTACAAGTGAAGTTTCCCGGTTATTAACTTTTGTGATGGGTATTTGATTATATGATTGAAACTGAATCAGATGATGTCAGGAGGGAGAATGATGGATCAGAGTTGAGGAGAGAGAGTGACGGTGAGAGGACTCAATAGGTTCTCTTGTCGAGGAGAGAGAGAGAGAGTGAAACACGTGCACTGCATGTGACTGCAGTAAACATAAATTTACTGACCTCTACGGTTTTTTGGTATTCCTAATATCAACAGAGCGTGAAACCCACGCACTGTTAATAGGCCAGTTGGAGATCCACCCGGGCTGGAGAGCAGACGCTCTCATTCAAAATTAGTGATTAACATGCATCCTATACAGATTCAAGCTACGTAATCAGGTGCGCCTCAAAAATGAATGAGAAGTACGCCACCATCCAACTCTATATTCTATAAATGGGTTGATTTTCCGCTTATATGCATTGCGTTTATAAAAATTAATTCTATATGAGGATGGTGGCTATATTTGCTTCAGCTATATGCGCTGCTGTGCGAAAAGCCATCCAACCTAACGTGCAGCGATGCCATTGATCCAACTTAATCAATTATAAGCCTCATTAGTTCAGTCAACTCTATTCAACTGAAGAAGAGCAATTTTCATTCCAAAAATCTCGTCTGATGGTTGTTTGCTATCAATATTGAAAAATCTCTTCATAATGCCTCTTTCAATCATTTTAACACTTAAGTTATACGTCTCAATTCTCATATTTAATATAATTTCTTTATCGATCATCAATTATTCCAAATGTGAACCTTTTTATTTATTTATTTTTTATTAGTGGGAAACTGCAGATAAGGAGAGACAAGAAGCATCCGTAACCCCAGATATTATTAGAAAAAAAGAAGAAAAAGGAATAACCAATTACGAAAGGAGCGGGTCAAACGAAACCTCCCAAAAAAATAAAAGCCAAACAGCTAAATTGATGAGGCGAGAAGATATTGATGCCAATGAAAATGATGATCTAAAGAACGCTTTTGAGATGTTTGAAGTCGATAAAGGTTGCAGATGCATAACATCAAAGGATTGCAAAACATGTTCAATCGCTAGAAGAGCCAAATCCTATGATGCGTGTATCCATGATGATTGGTGTATTTGATCTTGATCCATTTCCATGAATTTCTGAAGATGATGATTTCAACATGAAATACTCTGTGCTTGTGTGTGTAAGATTTTCTGCTTTGAAGTTTCTTGGTTTAATTTGTAATTAATTAGGATTAGCTATCTTAAGTTCTTAACCTGTTGAAATCCAATCCTATTCAGACAAGTTAACAAATCCAATCTTGCCATGTGTACCGAACACCGCCTATGTGCCACGTAGCTCTAAATGTGTGTCCCACAAAATGCACTCTACCTCCAAACCACACACGAGAATTTGAAAAATAATGAGAATACAAACATCACCTCCTCCCACATGAGAATTTGAAAAATAAACTGCAAAAAAATGCAAGAGCTAATACTACAGTAAACTGCTCACAAAAGAAAGCCAGATATTGCTAAAGTAATTTTGAATCAATAGCCTAAAAGGGGTGATTAGTATAATACCTACTTCACTATGCTAGACCTTCGATCAGATAACGGTGTTCAGAGGATTCGCAAGTAGCTTCAACAGTCCCCAAAATGATTGATAATCAGCAGCACCTGATAGGAACTGATTATTAGCAAACTCTACCCCAGAACTACTACTACATGTATTTATCATATCCAAAATCTAGCCGCCAATAATCTATTTTCCAACATGCCATTTCACTATTTATTACTTCGAACATGCAAAGATGACATTGTTAGGAGAAGACAGAAAAGTAAGGGGACAACAATATTTTAATCAGACATCAACCTTGGGACACAACAAAAAAAAAATTATTTAGCATTCCCACCAGAGGTAGAGTAGGGCAAAGATACCTCCATATACAAGCCCTTCTATTCTCTGCATTGCAGCAATCCGAATTGACCAGTCTTTCTCTGGTACAAGGGTAGAAGCTATTCTCTCCTCTTCTCTTATTAGTTCCTTTTCAGAATAAACTTTTATAGGGTCTACAAATTTTACAGTTGGATCAGTTTCCGCAGCATAGAACAGATGAAGAAAACAAATCAATATTATGTGAATACTCAATCTTACATGTTCATGGATAACACATCATATATTTAAGGCTGGATTCAAACCACTATTCTATAGTATGGAAATCAGACTTTTACAGTGGCTATATATTTCAATAACAACTAGTATTGACATGTTTTAGAAATAAATTTCTAATCATTTCCAACATCCCAATAAATATTTCACCTAATATGCGGCAAAGATATATAAATGGAATTTGTATAAACAAATATACAGATGAGGCTATCACAGAGCTCTAAATCGAAAAACGAGAATTAAGATGGTTTTCCATGATAAAAAATAAAGAAAAATAACCAGCTAACTTTCAAAAATAAAAACATATACAGGGAAGTATTGTCTGTGACAAGAAAATAGAGAACAATTGATTTTTGGAAGAAGATTTAACTTCACCATTTCTATGTATACCACGTTCAATTAATCACTTCTGAGTTCTGAGGGAGCAAATAACCTTAAGGTGTCCCCAGAATTGAACAAAAAGCACTCTCACCTCCAAATAGAGATACCTCCCTACAGGTACTCTTAGCCTTTGGACTATTTCTCTTTGGGTCGTGGCTCAAGGACTTTGTTTCTACAGCAGTAAGTCCATCTGATGAGCTATTCTTAGATTCAATCCTCTCTACCCTTGCATTAATATCCTTCATCAAATGCCTAAGTTTAGTTTTTTTTAAATGAACAAGTGGCTTGATGGGCGTTCCACTGGATGAGATAGTCTAACTTGGAGAGCAAGTAAGCACAGGATACAAGGGAGAAATTATTCTATAGCCGCGGAGCAGCACCGTACCTATTCGTGGTCATGACCGGTAGGGTGAATACACGGGCCAAAAGCAAGGCATACCTTGTAGTCTGGACTGTTTTTGTAGAATGCCAGATGCAGCGCAGAGCAAATGCAAACTGTAGAAGCAAGGCTGTACCAATTACTTCTGGTAAGAATAATTACTTTGTTTTAATTCAATTTTATATATTACTCTGTACAAAAACTGGATTTGAAAATTTGGAGATGATTGATTGTATGCTGATCATGAATTTATCTATCGTCTGTTTTCTTTATTTTTCTTAGCCTCACTTTATCATGTCCTTGACAAGTTGACATGCATATATCTGATAGTCAATTGGAATTATTTTGCAACTATCATGTTTTTGTTTTTTTTGCAAATTCAGTTTTTCTACTTGACACTCCCAAGTAACTGCAGAAATGATCGATATGGCAGTTCAATAACGTCAGAGGCAATAAAAGTTCCCCAAGCCGTGATCATTATTCTTATGGAGAAGGTAGTCCTAGCTGGAGATGATTATGGTTATCTGGTCTGGAGCTTTCACTTTTTTTTTTTTTTTTTACTTTTCCCTATGCTGCTTAAGGATAAAGAAAGTGAAGTCTCCTGTCCGGACAAAAGGAGAAAGTGATGAAAAGAAGGGTGGTATTCCATCTTGAATTGAAGCTTTTCTATCAGTGTAACATCTCCAAAACTTTTCTTTCCTTCTTTTTATATATTTTTTTTTTTACACCTGTAGTTTTTAAGCACCAATTAAGGTAAAGAACACTGGCAATGCTATATCTAGCTAGCCAGCTGCATTCTGCTGCAATGGTTACATTCTAGGAAAAATGACTTTCTATATATCCAGTCCTTTTCCGGTTTATCTATGAATATTGGTTGATGGCTCTTTATAACTTTTTCAAAATTTCCTCAACTCCTGAGGTTGTGTTTGAATCATTTTTTGTTATGCCCTTCTATAATGGTGTTATAACTTTTCTCACTTTTAACATTGGTACAAAGTAGGGAGTATCTTTACATCTTAGAGGAATGTCTAACTCGATACCTTAAAGTCTAGATCGATGATCCACATAGGAAAAAGCACAAAGAGGGGTTATAGGAAGTTTTGTTTTCTCTGATTTTGCAGGAGACTCTCAAAGCTATGGAGCTCCATGTTGTCTTCTACAACTTCAAAATGGAGTCAAATAAAAAGGAAAGAATAGAGAAGAAAAGGAACCAAGTCAAGTAAGCTCAAGTTACATGAGTGTATCGTTATTCTACTATTCTAGGTTGTTTATGGGAGTCAAACTGAGAATCGCCCACAACAGGCATGTTACTTGTCCAAGACTTTAATTTTTATTTTTCCTGAATGTGAATCAAAGCATTTTACACAATCAAACAATTATAATTCGCAGCTAAAGAAAGCAACAAGATACAGAAAAGAAGAAAAAGCAATCAAGTTTTACATTTTGTCAAACATATTGGAGGTGTTTTGGTATTTTAATCTGTCATTTATTTATAGGTGAGGCCAGCCTTGATCTTCTTAATGGTATCAACATCAGTCTTGAATGATTTAGCGAGAATCTCATCATCAAATTCATTCTAACCTGTGTAGTTGTCTCCATTCAATGGTTTGGAGACTAGGACCAATCCAGGATGGTCTGAATGATGAGTGAAGAATGGATTTGAGATATCAGATTTTGAATTATCTGAATTGGATGGTGGTGGTGGGACATCATCACCAGCCATGGTGATTGTGGCTTTGTGAATTTGTTGTTGAGAAGACTAAAGAAGAGTCAGGATCGTGTGTCCTGCTCTGATACCATGAAAAACAGTAGAGACAGATTTGCTGGAAGTGATCATTGCTCTATTGATCTGTATATCATATATACAAGAATACAACTTGATTCTAGGATACAAAAAGGAAAACTATTCTAGGCCTATTAATGCCTAATAATATAGAATCAATGTGATGATACAAAATGAATGATACAGAATGAATGTGTTGAATGTTGACAGCTACACCAAGCTGATTTTGCTCTACTTTGTAACAGAACATTTACTCACTTGCATACTGATAATGTATCAATTATATTAATCATTTAAAGTACATAGTATTCTGCTGATAGTGAAATATATGTACCTGACCTCTAATTTTTAAATGAACCAATGCTTGCAAACCTTATTCTAAGTCAGAAATCAAATTTATTATTACATCTAGTATCATCTCATGGATTAAAATGATTTTAGCTATGAAAAACATTTAGGTGATGATAATGTTATTTAGACATCATATTTAAACCAGCTGATCGTAGTTTGAAGTATATAGATTTCAACTAACTGTACCAGTCTTGTTATGATATCTGATTGATAGCACAAATGATAGATTTTTGATGAATTTGTTTTAGTTGCTCCTTCTGCTGCGTCAGTCATTACTTAATGGCTTTTGACTTGATCCCTTTTATCTTGTTATAGATAGTCCTGTGAATGCACGAGCAGAAAGCCACACAATACCGACTTTCAGGCCACCCATTCTTCTCCCAAGGCAGTCACCATGCCACCTCCAGTTTATCATAGCACAGTAAAGAAAACTAGGAGAAAAAGTTAATTTCTTTGATAAATGCAGTTCCCTACTGAGAATCAAACTATATACTGTGGCAGAGCTTCAGTCAGCTACTAACAGCTTTGCGGAAGAAAAGTTGCTGGGCCAAGGATCTCTTGCTTCTATTTACAAAGCTGAGTTTCCTGATGGCCAAGTATATACCTGAATTTTCCTTTAGAATAATTATAGAATCTTAATAACAGTCAATTATTTTGAATCTTGTGAGAAATGTATGACTGCGATTCCTTTGTTTTAGATTTTGGCTGTAAAGAACATCAAGATGTCCGGACTCTCTTTCCATGAAGAAGAACAATTCCTGGACGTCATTTCCACTGTTTCTTAGTTGAAGCACCCGAACATTGTACCACTTGTTGGCTATTGTGTGGAGCGTGGACAACATCTTCTTGTGTATGAATATGTTGAAAATTTATCCCTTGATGAGGCACTTCACAGTGATGCATACAAGCCTCTGTCCTGGGGACTCCATCTCCAAATTGCTCTTGGTGTTGCTTAAGCTTTAAAGTAAGGACTCTATATATATTGTTGTCAGACAAGTTCAATTTCATATTTGCGTACTCTTTTAGATTTTATTGACTCTCTTTGCAAATGGCATTTTCACTTTTCAGCTATATGCATTCCACATTGTCGCCTCCAGTAGCTCATGGAAACTTGACAGCGACAATATCTTACTTGATGAAGAACTTGATCCTCATATCTGTGACTGCGGACTTGCTATTTTGAGGCCACTTACAAGCAATAGTCTTAAACTAATCTACACAGGCAGATTCTCCTCATATCTGTGACCTTCTAGACCCTTCTTGACGTCTTGGAGAAATCCTAAATCAATTTCATTTGTTTTTTTCCTTGAAAAATAAAGAATATTCAAGAAGATTTCGGAAATCCCAAAAAGGGAGAGTTTTGAGGAGAATCTGCCTGTGCAGATTAGTCAACTTCGACAGAATCTTGAGAGCAGCTTAGAATGAAGAAAATTATGATCTTTATATGGTTGGAAATCTACGGATGTCTAGTTTCCATATATTTTTACGATTAGTTAATATCAATTTTCTAGAAGAAGTTATGGCCGATTTAGTACACGAAGATCAATCTACCCCGAAATCGGTTTTGCGCGAATAAGAGAGTTTGGACGTGAATATCTTTTGGCACGAGTTTGGGAAGGTCTCTACTCCATATTTGATCTGATTTTGAGGATATATTGCAGCCATGATGATGTGGACCAATGAGAAAATTCAAAAGGAAATCTACATCAACACAAAGAAGGAAAGTGAATCAGAATTGAAGACGGAGAGCTAGGGTTTAACGTCTAAATCTTCCTCTTTATATAAACACCTATGTTGGATGTTTTTGATATATTCCTTCACTCCATTCAGCCATCTCTCTCCCTCCATACACGTCCACACCTTCCACAACTCTAAAATATCATGAAACCCTGAATCAAAATCGCAATTCCTCTCCCTTTATTCTCTCAAAGTTTCGGCCTCTCCAATTGTTCAAGACTTTGAAGCCGTGAAGCAAGTTCCATCCTCCATTCATCATCTCCTTTCCGTGAGCCTCATCATCCTCCACTACCTTTGAAGACATTCTTGCGTCCTTGAAGCTTCTTCAAAAGTGTAACCATGAACCCTAGAACTTTGTTTTCGGTTTTATTGTTTTGTAACTTAAAACTTAGATTCTATAGCATTCTATGTTTTTGGTTTTATTGGAAGTTTCGACTTTTTGTTAGAATAAAGATCATGTTTTGATGTTTAGTTTTCGAATACTATGAAGCATGATAAACGTTTAAGGATTTTCAGATAATAATTTGTGATTTCTTTATGTGTTATTGATTGTTTGTTGATTTTGTGCTTCACAATCCTACCTTTTATGTGTTTATCTTAGTTGGTTTGAAACAATTAGGGTTGGCATGTAATTGAATCCAAATTAAGATTTGCTAGCGTTCTAGGTCTTAATTGCTTAAGTAGAAAACATAGAGATTTGCATTCCTTAGGTAAATCAACAAAGAGATTTGCATGCTTGATTAGCGTTCTAACTTGTGTGTTCTTCTTAAATCAATCAAACTTCCACATGTTCTTAATGCATTGATTGTGTTTTGTTAGGGAATTCACTAGCTTTGCATGATTAATAAGGTTAATTATGGTACATTCAACTAGTTAATCTAATTAAGGGAAGTAATAAGGACTTTGTATGCGTTCATCTTTGTTCTTGATTGATTTCTTCCAATTGCATGTTTTGATTCGTGAATTATTATTTGGTGTTCTGTTTTCATGTTAATAGTGGTTGACTACATCATGCATCTTTGCCGGTCCCTTTATCTCTTCTTGATTCATGGATTGATTGATCATTATAGTTAGTTTAATTAGATTAGAATATAAATACTTTCAAAATCCCCTATGTTGTAATTTTTGTAAATATATACTTATACTTTGTTTTATTTTTATTTTATACTTTGTAGCAAGTTTCCATTTTCAGTTTAGGAAAGTTTCTATTTTTCATTTTTAGAAAGTTTCTATTTTCAGTCTAGTTTCTATTTTCAGGACCTCCGAGCTAAAAAGTGGAAATGAACTCACGAATCAAAAGAGGAGCTTGCGAATGTCAAGACGAGCGAATATGAGATGAAAAGGGCCACACAATTGAGCAGAAATGAAGAAATAAGCTTTCCTAGTCCAACCAGGAAATCCTGCGAAATGGAGAAAAGCTTCCCAAGCAAGTTTCCAACGCAACCATGAAAAAGAAATGGAAAAATAATGTGTTTTGAAGTTGGAGGAAGAAAAGGCTTGAAGTTGAAGCAACGAGGCCCAAGAACTCTATGGATTTGAGTTGGATTTTCGGCAAAATAGATCAAGGCCCATGAAAGCCCATAAAATTAGGGTTTGTGACGCAAGAAGTAAACCCTAGGGATGCTTTGCCGTGAAAACCAAAGGGAAGAGAGAAAAGTGGCGTGAAAAATCAAGAAGAAATAAAAGATTACGCAAGAGATTTTCTAGGGTGAAGTTTATGGAAAGAAAAAGTGTGGACATCAAGAAAAGCACCAAATGGCGTTTAGATTCATTCCTAGAAACCCTAAGTATATTTTGGCCGAATTACAAGAAGAAAATCAGAAAATATTCAAGGAATTTCGGCAAGAATATATTAGGGAATCATCTTGGAGTTTTGTGATTGGTTGGATGACACACTAGGGCTTATTTGGCAATTTCTCAGTGGTGGAAGCTATGTGGAATTATTAATTTAATTCCTTGAGAAAATAAACAGAAAATCACGGCTTCGAGGCCAAGTTTTGCCGTTCCCTATATAAACTCTACATCCCTAGACGTCTCACACACCCCCCTAATTCAGAAAATCAGTTTATACGCGAAAGCTCTCTCCATTCTCTAGTTCATCTTTTGGCGTTTTCAAGCAAGAAAGGAAGAAGCAAGACCAAGCCGTGAGCATCTCCATCATCCCACCTTGAAGCCGTGCACTTTGAAGCTTGCTTTTGAATTTCATTAGTTCATCATTCGAGTTCTTCATCACCATCTCCATTCACGGTGTAATTCAACCTTCTTTCTTGTAATCACTTTTGATTCTCCTTGTTTGATTTCGTTAGAGATTGTTCTAGTTAACATTGATGTTTGAACAATGTTTATAATCTGAAATTTTATGATTGAATAAAGGATTTCGATTCATACTTTGTGATTCCAACGTTGCTTATGTGTGATTGTTCGATTGAATTTGCTTCATAGATATCTTTTGTATTTTAATCTTATGTGGTTCGAAACACTGAGGGTTTTGATATGAATGGTGCTAGATTTAAGAACATGATTCAACTTTTTGTGTTATGAACTTAAATCGAAAGTAGTAAAGGTTTTGGACAAAAATCGAATTCAATTGAAAATGATTGCAATTAGATGAACTTATTCATACTAAGTTGTACACTTGAGTTGATAGCCTTTCTACAATGTAGGGTTTCATTCGAATTCAATCATGAACTTGGTTTTAATCTTTGTTTCTTACATTTCATTCTTGTATTTGTGTTTTTGTTTATACTTCGTTTTTATTCTTGTTTTTAATTTTTGAAAACCAACAACCCTAAAACCCCCCTAATTTCGTAAGTAATGTTTATATTGTGTAAATATTATACTTTGTTTTATTTTAATTGTTTAAATTATCTTACATTGACAGGTGTACCCTCAATCCCCGGAATAGAACGATCCCTATTTACTTATACTACTAATGACATTTCAGGGTTAAATTATATGCTTGCTTTGAGCGTATCAATTTTTGGCGCCGTTGCCGGGGATTGAAAAATCA
>BDJD01002950.1:57963-71903 GCA_002564525.1 Rosa multiflora
CCCTAATCCTCGGCTTAGAACGATACCCTACTTACTCATACTACAATTCGATGCAGGGTTTTAAATGGGCACTCACTTTGAGTGGATCAGTCTCTCTCTCTGAAACTTGAATAGCTAATGAAGCAATTTTGACCACCAATGTCTGAAGTTGTTAGCTCTCTAATACAACTAATAGAGAAGAGTATGAAGGGAAGGAAACAGAAGATTCCAGTGAAAATCCTGGGGAAAACCGAAAGGGTATTGAGAAATAGGATGGCCTCCGTAGTCAAGGTGCTGTGGAACCATGATGAGATGGAAAGAATGACTTGGGAATTGGAAACGGAGATGATGAAGAAATATACCCATCTGACTTGATGAGGATTTTCTCTGCAGCAGATTGCATTCAGGAGAAATTGCATCTGCTTTACTTTTCAAGGCTATCTAGCTCTCCCTTTTGCTCCATATGAAGTACAACCCAATAAGTCATCTTTAATGCGCATATCAGATGCCCGCATGTGAACCAAGACCTTGAGACTCTTATCTGTCCTTGAAATTCTACAAAGCTCCTTGATAAATACTAAATATGACTTTAAAGTGGGCTTAATGCTTTTGTCCTTCATATCATCAAATACTTTCGATGCTTCAGATACATTGAAGAGGTGCTGCATCAGCTCGTTGTAGGTAGAAGTAGTAGGCAAATATCCACATTCTTTCAAACTAAGAAACATATCAAGTGCTCTACAAACATCATTTTTTCTTAGGTATCCATTGATAATAATCCTATAGACATTTCCACCAACAAAATCTCTTTTCTTCATAATATCCAAAATCTGCAAAGCATCGATCTGCAATTCTATCAGAAGCCCTGCACAGTCCTTTCACCAAAGTCTCAAAATACTTAGGAAGAAGCATAACATCTTTCCTCATAATTTTTACATTTTATAGAATCTCTCCATAAAATGATATGATCCACATTTGGTATATGACTACATGCAATGTCTTTTTTTGCCTTTTCTTTATTGGTATCTTTATTGTAAATGTTTAATGGTGTATATTGCTGGCAACATTCTTGACTACTGGTGGTTGAGAGTGTTACTAGCTTAGTATTCAGGCCCATAGCCAGCAAGGATGCAGTTGAGTACAAACGTAAAAGTTAGGATGCAGTTGAGTACAAACGTAAAAGTTAGAATGCAGTTGAGTACAAACGTATGCCAAGACAAGGAAAGACAATTTGCAAGAAAGTGGTCTTTCTGAACCTTTAGAGTATAATCACAACATATATCATTATTGATAGTTATAAATGTATTGCATGCTTTGCTTCTCCAAGAAAATATACAAGCGATGGAAAAGTTTCCGGGTCATATATTTGCTTTTATATGAATGTGTCTTCCAATGTGTTGTAACAGCTCCTTGTATGGACACCTTATTGAATATCCAAACATTTCTACAAAAGAGTTGCTCTACGATGTTGTTTCTTTTTCTATCGATATGTTCTTTTCTGAGTTTGAAGTGACTTCTAATTTTTGCTTTATTATTGATTAGTCGTTTCTTAATTTTAAACATATCTGAACTCGGATTGGAGCTAGGATCTGACCCAAGTTCAATGGATCATGTTGGACAAGTTATCAAGTGTAGAGTTTTTTTTTTTTTTTTTTTGAAACAGGGTTTGGTCAAGTGCAGAGTTATTGGCTCTAATGCTACATCCAGACAAATCAAACTTAACTTGATAATACGGCCTCCAAGGTTTGACTTCTTGTCTAATGACTTTTCATCTCTGCATTATCAACAAGTCGTGTGAATTTTGATATGATCACGGATGCGCTAATGTTTTTAGCCTAGGAATGATGTCAAAAGTAATGTAAACACAGTTTCACTAATTTTTATGTTATCAACTTTAAGAAAAGGAAAGAAAGGTATATATGATAATTTTTTATCTAAATAATTAGTGTTCACTTGTCAGGGTTTCTGAGGATGATATGGCGAAGTTTCAGGAGCTGTTGACCAGGTAACCCCCAACGCTGTCATGGTTTATGTTAGGAAAAAGTTTAGTTTATTCCCATGAACTTTGGGCCTAAAATCAGAGTGGTCCTTAAACCTTTTTTTTTGTTCAATCAGACTGGTCCTTTTACTCTCAAACAACATCACCTGAGTCCAAAATTTGAATTCAGGTCTAAAAATGACGTCACTTGCTATGTTGGAATCAACATGTGGGCCCACACTTCAGAATTTTAAACCTAAAGGAGGGTAGAACAGACATTTCAAATTTAATATAATTTCTTATTTTTTTATTTTTTTTTTCTCTATATTCCCTCTCTCTCTCTCTCTCCCTCCCCCTCCCTTCTCTCTCTCTCCCTCCCCCTCCCTTGTCTCTCTCTGTCCTCCCTCACCCCTTCTCAGCAGCGAAACCCTCTTCCCCACCTTCACCATCAGGTGCATCCCCCACACTTGCCACCTCAATCATCCTCCTCCTCACCTCCCTATCCACTGACACGTCGTTTGATCCAAACGCCATGGTGGTTTTATCCACTGTTAGCCAAAAAGCCACCCTCAAGTATAAAGGGTACAAGTAATAATATAAGGATTTAAGAAAGGTTGTCGAACCCACGAGGATTGGATTCTTTTCCCTAGCTAAGGTGTGAACCTAAGGACAGCTAGAATATGCAAATGTACAATCACAAACCTAGAATCACAAGGAAATCTAGGCTCGATCATGGTGAGTATGTGCAAGATGAAGTAGTGATTTAATTTTGGTTTTTGAATGTGGTTTTGAATTGAAAATAACTAGATGCTCAAATGTAAATTAAATTATTCTAAACTAAATTAGTGATCAAATGGATGAAAGTTAGGACTTAGATTGTCTACCACTAACCTCCCTTCCAAGTATTGAAGTTTAAATACAAGTGATGCTATTATAATTTCCCAATTACCCTCTTTGCATCCGGATAAGACTACAAATGCTTAAGCTCCTTTAATGTTATCAATTCCAATAGAATAAGTCTAGAATTAACTACCTACGAACAAATCCTATTATCGGTTAAGTCTCAATTCATTGTTCCTAGATGTGTAAAGCTTTGAGTTTAGATAATCATGCAAGCAAACCAATCCTAGATCTAGGTGATTTTAACTCACAGCCTTCATATGCACATAGAGGATGCTACCATGCTATCAATGCTTAAGGTTAACTACTCCCTAAACATTTTTTTCATGAGATGACAAACACAACACATTCAAAGTAGTTAAATTTGAAAGAATGCATTCACTTCTTGAATTAGCATAAGAAGATGAAAATCACAAATAACTTCAAATGTGAATTAAAACATCAATTCATACAAGATTGGCTTAGTGGTGTGTCGAATGGTGTCCCAACAAAGTATTACTCACTCATAATTACATATACTAACTTCATAATCAAATTAAACACCAAAATATAATCTAGAGTAAAAGGGATAGAGTTGGCTTAGTGGTGTGTCAGATGGTCCCCAAGCTCACATCTTGGTGGTGATGTTGGTGGTGGTGATTCCCTCTCCTTCTTGCTCTTGAATATTTGATGATAAAAGATAGTGAAGCTTGTATTATGTATTGTGTGAATAGGTGGAGTAAATTGAAAACACGATGATAGAAAAGAGAGTGGAGAAATGATGTGGTAGTGGTGGTGTTAATGAAGGTAGAGGATAAGAAATGGTGGTGGTGATGGAGGACATTGAGTAGTATGGATAATATAAGTATTATGAGTTTGGATATTGGGGTGAAAATAGAGGTTCTATGGAGGAGATGAAGAGAAAGAAGATATAATGGTGTGAAATGAGTGATGCTTTAGAGTATAATAAATTGATGCTTATATAGAGAAGAGAAAGAGGGAAGTAATGATGATAGTGGTAGTATGAAGGTGGAGTATGATAGTGGAAGTAATGATAATAGTGGCAATGGATTATGATAGTGGAAGTATGGAGGTATGATAGTAGAAGTAATAATGATAGTGGTAGTGGAGCATGATAGTGGAAGTAATGATGATAGTGGACTTTTGGGTAATAATTAAAGAGTAATTAGAACCAAACGGTAATTTGGAATATGGTAAAAATAGAATGATGGTAAATTGATATAATGGAATAGATGCTATGATACTCATCCTCTTTGCTCCTCCATGAATATGGCCGGAAAATACATGACAACACCATGAGTGGTGGTGCACCACCACTTGTGGTGGTTCGCCGGAATTTAGAATTTGACATTTTGCTCCACATTTGACTGTCATTTTTCCTAGCTCCAATTCTCCACTTCGATCAAAGCCCGAAATTGATGGTTTCTTCACTCTTGTAATATTCCTAGATAAATAAGCTAGTGAAAGCTAAAATAGACTCAAAAACAAATTAAATTCAATATTTAGGGGAATGCATATATATGTAAATTATGGTCTAATATCCATTGCACCCAATCCCATACTAAACCGTGTAATCTTCTTCCCAATCTTCAATCTTTCACTTATTCAAGCCTTTTCTGAAAACCCCACTAACATGATTGAAGAAAAACCCAGAGGATCCATGAGAATTTTCCAACTGTGGATCGTCGTCGTCGTCCAAGTCATTGTCTTTGGGGCGTCGTCAATGATTACCTCGTTGAGCTCGTCTATCTTATCGTCAACGAGGATGGTGGTGGTGATGGCAGTGGCGTCATCAGAGATGAGGGGGTTGGATAGGGAAACGTCGTCATTTTGGGAGATGGGGGAAGGGTGGCGGTAGTTGAAATGGCGGGATTGGGAGTGAGAGAGGCGGGTGTAGAGGAGAGAAACGGAGAGGAGGATGAGGAGGGCGAAGATCACGGCGCAAATGTAGACGACGTAACGGGAGCTCAACCCTCTATGCCCACAGGCGAGGAGCTGAAGCAATACGACGGCTCCGATCCCAAGAAGACTCTACTCATGGCCATCAAGGGTGAGATCGAAGACAGTGAATTTGAATTTGATAGCAACTGGATTTGGGTTTGGGTTTTAGATTTGAATTTGATAGCTTGAGTTTGGGTGTTGATGGGTTCAGAATGGCGTGGAAGAAGAAGAAGAAGGAAAGGGAATTGGATGGGTTTGGAAGAACAAGAAAAAGAAGAACGAAATCATGATTTAAAAAAAAAAATATTTTTAATGTTAGAATGTCCGTTCTACCCTTCTTCAAGGTTTAAAATTCTGAAGTGTGGGCCCACATGTCAGCTCCAATTCAGCAAGTGGCGTCATTTTTGGACTCGAATTCAGATTTTAGACTCCGGTGACGTTGTTTGAGAGTACAAGGACCAGTCTGATTAAAAAAAAAATTATGGGCCAGTTTGATTTTAGGTCCAAAGTTCAGGGGGGTAAACTGAATTTTTCCTTTATATTAATGCAAAAGGTTACTCAATGGGCATAATTTTTATAGACTACTTATTCTTTCCCTAGATCTAGATTATCGGTTTATTGTGCTCTTTGGTATGCTGTTCTCTTATTGTTTCCCTTGTTATGGAGGGCTGGCTGCTTTGATGAAGTCAGTGTTGAATGAATTTGATCAATTATTGGTTTTAGGTGCGAAAATTTGTCCTTAGTGATTGGGATATTTCTCTATATCATTGTCTCTCATCAGTTTCTCTTTTATTAACCTTGCAGCAGAAAAAGCATTTTGAAATGTGAATTCATGTTTCTTTTCATAGTTTTTTTTTCTGTAAATTAAATCTTTATTAACCTTAATACTAATATATATCAAGTGAAAAAATTAATCCTGGAAAGTTTTCTTCCATCCATGTAGACATTGAAGGCAACAATTTGATCATATCTGTAAAACATTCTCTGATTAATTCAGCTCCCATGCTTCCTTCAGAAGTCAGTCAAGTTCATCTTAATACGGTACGTAGTACATGTAAGCAATTGGAGTCTCATGTAACGTTAGTCATTTCATGGAAACTGGGGTTTCCAGCTATATTTATATATATTTTGTAACTTTTTCTCTTTTGATTATGAATTGAAATTGCAAATGTTTGTTGTGTTGTGATTCATGTGAGCATATTTGTTTCATTAGGGCTACATTTGTAACTTAATTGACACTGGGTGCTTTGTTCGCTTTCTTGGGCGTATGTCTCCCCATGGCATAAGCTTCTTTCTTTGCCTCTTAAGTTTACTTACTTTACTGCTAGTACTGTTTTATCTAAATTCAGCAATTTTTATATCCATCCTCTTCTTGATTTTCTTAGGCAATGCATAACCATAAATGTGCTCTTTCAGAAGCTATTACATTGGACAGTCTGTTCGGAGTACTATACTCGATGTTGGTGAACTGCTTGATACTACAATGTTTAAATTGGAACTTGTTAAACAGATTAGTAACCACATTTCAGAATTCTTCATTTTCTCTCAGGTCAATAGTAAAACAGGTAGAATAACACTATCATTGAAGCAGTCATCTTGCTCTTCAACAGATGCCTCCTTTATCCAAGAATACTTTATTTCAGAGGACAAGGTAAACATCTTGGGCAAAGAGTTCTACTTCGAGTTATCTTGAATTGGCCAGTGCTCTTTATTTTATTGAGACATTTAATCAAATATATCCATTAGCTACCTATACTATCTTTTGTACTTCATTGTTATATATTTCGTATCATGTATGTGTGTTTTTTTTTTGTTTTTTTTTTATTTTTTAACAAATTTGGCTCCTATATTATGATATAGCTCGATCTTTTATTTTATACCTTTTAACTTTCAAATTCTTTCTTTGTGGTCCAGATTGCAAAGCTGCAAGTGTTGGATTCAAAAGAATCCAAATCAGATTGGTCACATGGATTTTCCATTGGCAGTGTTGTTGAAAGGAAGGTCCATGAGGCAAAGGACATTGGAGTTGTTGTCACCTTTGAGAAATACAAAATGATGTTTTCAGTTTCATCACGCACTATCAATGTCACTTATTTATTGAAAGGCTGGGTTAATTACTTGATTCTTTCCCCTTTTTTCAAACAGTAATGTATTTAAGTTGTCTTCTTTATTTTTTATTTTCATGTATAACGTTTGCAGTAGCTGGTACCACTGTAGAAACAGGCTCATTGTTCGAGCAATCGTACTTGATGTTGCCAAGGCAGAGCACCTTGTTGACTTATTGCTCAAACCAGAATTCATTACTAACTTAAAACAAGAAAGCTCTAAGAGCCAAACTCATATGAAGGTTAAATCCATTCCTAGCTATCTCTAGTTTTTATGATTCTGATTGTACTCAATAGTAAGTATGTTAGTAGTGAAGGAAAAATGTGCAAATGTTTGCTGTTCCTCCATCGCTTGAATGATTACTTGTGGGATACTACATCAATTTAGTTTTTTTTTTTTAAAGCGTAGAGGGGACCAACTCCTCATCCCCCCAGGGAATTTTATTGAATGAAGAAAAAAATTATAAACTAGCTGGAGGACTAGACCAAAGCCAGCCAAGGAATCTGGAACCACTACTACAAAAACATGATTTAAGGACACTGGAAAAGAGTCCTCTAATACATTTAAGGACTCTCTAAAAAAGAGTGCTCTATCCAGCAGTCATTGTAAGTCATATACAAGGACACTGGAAAATTGTCATCTTTTCCCTACAAGGACACTAAAACTGTGTCCTTAAAGAAAAAAATAAGTGTCCTTATATCCAATAGAGGACACATAAACTGTGTTCTCATATCAAGAAAAATGTGTCCTCTTTACCTTACTAGGACGCCTAAACTGTGTTCTTAAAGTCCAAATAAAGTGTCCTTGTATCTAATAGAGGACATGTAAAATGTGTTCCCACATCAAGAATACTGTGTCCTCTATACCTTACTAGGACACATAAACCGGGTCCTTAAATGTTGAAAACCATCCAAAAAAAATATATTGCAAGCATTCTTAAAAGCGCCAAAATGAATATAGTCACCAAAATACACTAATACAATATGTATACAAATTAAGATCCGATCCAACGAGAATCAACTGCAAAATGAAATTAAAAAAGTACCTTTACTACAATGCTAATTTTCTCATTAGGTATGTTCTATCAACCTTGAATAGATTGAAGTCCAATGATTTGTCCTTGCCCAAATAAGAACCTACACAAACAAGCCAATAACTAGAAATTTAGATAACCTATACAATGCATTGCTATAAGGTTTGTGTTATATACCTAGCAGCTAAAACAAAAACCATATGCAATTCAATTACTAAGTTTGTGTCAAATACATTTGCAGCTTTGATCTAATAGTCATAGAGATCTATAATGCATGTATATTACTGGCACCTTTCATCATATTATGATCAACATCCTGACTTTATGAATTGGAGCGTTGTAGCTTCGCATTTTGAAAACTAAATGACAAAAGGCATGTCCAGAAGCTTGAAAGCAAAACGAAGATACACAATATATTTAAGCCTTTTCATGAATTGGTGCATGATTAAACAAAATTAAATTAATTCAGCTGGCGGTGGTATATATGATCAAATAGAATAAATTGGTAGAGAAGAGTATGAAAGGATGGGTTCGTACCAATTTCAGATTCAAACACCAATTGCTCACTTGAGAGTTTGAAGAATCTGCATATATAGAATATATTGAAAATAATTATATAAAATTAACAAAGATAAAGTTGGAGCCTGGTTGCACGATTTTATCATTTATAACCGCAGCTACAGAGATAAGTATCTAAACAACACATGAGACATAAAGGAAGAAGTGAAGGATATTTACCACAAATCAACCCATCAAAGAACAGATTCCCAAATAGACTAGTATGTTTGTTAGCCCATAGTGAGGTTCAAAATGCATAACCAAAGCTAACACTAGAGAAAGTGTAGCAGTAACGTCCATTTGAAAGGTTGTTGGTAGAATAAGAAAAAAAAAACAAGTGTTAATAACAAGACCATTGAAGTTCTATGACAAACTAGAGTACTCAATGGAGCTGCTATAAGGTTTTTGTTATATACCTAGCTAGCAGCCAAAATTGAAACCATCTGCAATCCAGTAACATTCTCAAATACAGTTACATTTGCATTTCAGTTACACAGCTCAGAAAATATAAATGAAAAAAAAAAAAACCTAAAAAGAGGCATGCTTAAAATGAAGTCTTTTACCAAAAGACATATCATAAATGTGACGGTAAATGCATTCAACATTGTCATTGGCACCAAACATACATGACATTACTAGCATAATTCTATAAATACATTGCCTTTTTTGCACGCCACATAGAAACTCTAATTAAGTTAATTCCATATTTAGCTCATGATGACTAAGCAAATATAACTGGTATAAAGACAAATTATTACTATCACCCGAATTTAACAACTCAACTACGCATAAGAAAATATGTGCTGCTGTAGGTAGCTACATGTTCAGATTTATGTTTAGTCTCTTTGAGTACTCCATTTGGAGTAACTTAATTGGATTTGGTTTCTGGATCAGCCAAAACATAACGGAGCAAAGATAGAATTTGAAAAAAAGAAAGAAAAAAAAAAGGGCATTAATGCAACAATAGAGATTTCTATAATGAAAAGTTTGCAAATCCTTAGCCAAAACGAGCAACTTGGTAATAATGCATGTCCCCTTATTTAACCCTTATACTATGCAGTCTTGTCTACCCCTGTCTAATAATCTATCACTAAATTTCTCTTGCATGTAAATATAGCAGAATATCAACTATCATACTCTACAAGAAAAACTTACCATCTGCCCTTGCTCAGCACTTTTCTTAACCTCAAAGCCTTTTCTTCTCTTGCCCTTAGAAGTCTTGTCCTCTATTTCTTTAGTAGAGCTGTCTATCATCCTCTTGTTCTCCAGCTAGAGTTTTCATACGCAAAAATCCTACACATAATAAATTTCAATTTATAAATTAATGATGCGTAGTTTTAACAAGAAATTGATACAGCTAAGTTATGTTCTCGAACCAAGATATAAGTTAAGGCCATTATCAGATGGACACCATCAAATAACAAACTAAACAAATTAGTAAACCAAGAAACTCAATTATCAACTGGAGCAATTAATACAATAGCATATTCCAAGTGCATGCCAAAAACTGTAATTGAACAAAAGGTCAGCATGCAACAGGTACTCTCAACAAAGGAAATACAAAAACCAATCACAAAATAGAAACCAACACTCATGGAAACTTACGAATAACGGGAAAAACCAAAGAACCAATGAATAAATATATGTGGAGCAAGGTAGGGAAACTTAGGCAAACACAATCACTTGTAATGCATGACCTGCAAAAATAATAATGGTATCTAGTATATGAATAAATACAAATTATAAACCTGGATACTTAGACACAGCAGCTCTGCAAGTCTCTTCAAAGTATCCCTTGAGTAATTCTTTGAAGCAACTATAATATTATGCAAAAGCATCACATGTATAAGAAAGTGATTGCAAACCAAACAGTGAATTAAAAGGCAGAAAAGTATATGTGTGATGTCTAGGAAAAACCTACATGTTTATTTATCATCTGCCTTATCTTCAGCTACTTTGTCATTAAAGATCCTCCAAGAATATTTCTTCTCATTGGAAGCCTGAAAACAGAGCTTTTTGGAGGTTCAAGTCATTGGAAGGCGGGAGAGACTATGAAATTTAGAAAGAGAGTGTGTAAATAAGTGATGTAGTTTACCCATGAGAATACTTGAGATTCAGAGAGCCATAGGAGCTCTTGGGTTTAGAATCTCTTCGAAGCCAAATCAAAACTGAACACCATGAACCATCTTGCATCATACTAAATATGTATCATAAAATAGAAAAATGAAAAGTAAAAGAAGAGTCAGAGAGCGAGTTATACCAGTTCTTGATCAAGCCAAAACCCAAAAAAGAGAATTGTAACATACAACTCAATCGACATCACAAAAGAAGATTGACAAAAATCAAAGCTACTACTTACTCAGAAATTGAACCCATATATATATGTGGGAAATAAATAAAGTTGCATTCCGAAGGCAGACTGAGTGGAGCACCCAACCTCCGTACTTAGTTACATCTAACCTCCTATAAAATCCAGATCTGAAATCAAATTTTTATTCATAAAAAGAATCGAACGAATCAAAATCGAATCAATCGATAAGGAAATGAGATGAACTGAAAATTAATTACACTACGAGAATCCGTACCTGATAGGTTTTCGCGAAATCAAAGTGAGGATTGAAACCTTAACTGACCCATTTGAGAGCAAGGAGATCCACCGGTATAGTTTATTCTAGATTTGAATTAGGTTTCCACTTCCCACTTGAACCACACGTACCACTGACATTGCGGAAGCTTGGTGGCACCCTGAAGTAGGTCGTCAAACTCTTGTCGAAGAGCTTGACAGATTGACGGTGAAGGGGAAAAGGAGCGTTGTAGTGCGAAGAGATCTTGGATTTACTGTTTCACAGGACTGCGGCTTGAGAGTAACAGAGAGAGGTGACCTAGTTTTCTTTTGTTTCACGGGATATTTGTTTTTAAGTGAAGGATTTGCTCCTGTTTTTTTTTTTTTTGGGTCGTCCTTGTAAGGTTATTAGGACACCTCAATACAAATGTGTCCTTATTAGGTGTCTTTATATCTAGTTTTTGTAGTAGTGAACATCACATATATACTAAAACTCATCAGCAAGAACTTTCTAGAAAGCTCCAGCCCATGCTACAAAGACAAGCTACAACTATGACTGAACAAGAATACAAACAAGCTGCTAGAGGACTAGACCAAAGCCAGCCATGAAATCATTTAACCATACTAATACAAACTAGCAAGAACTAGCAAGAACTTTCTAGAAAGGGTCGTCCTTGTAATGTTATTAGGACACCTCAATGCAAATGTGTCCTTATTAGGTGTCTTTATATCTAGTTTTTGTAGTAGTGAACATCACATATATACTAAAACTCATCAGCAAGAACTTTCTAGAAAGCTCCAGCCCATGCTACAAAGACAAGCTACAACTATGACTGAACAAGAATACAAACAAGCTGCTAGAGGACTAGACCAAAGCCAGCCATGAAATCATTTAACCATACTAATACAAACTAGCAAGAACTAGCAAGAACTTTCTAGAAAGTTCCTGCCCATTAGACAATGAACAGAAAAGTTACAGCCATGGCAAACCATAGTAGGTAGGAGAGCAAATCTAACTATTCAGTAGGCAGACCTGTAGATTGGCCATGAAGCTTGATCACAGCCAAAAGCAGAAGACAAGAAACGAGGCACTGAATCCCATCTAAGCGTACCTTCATGTGATGCACCAAAGTTATCCAACGCGTCTACCACGGCATTCCCTTCCCAAAAGATATGAGTGACACGTAGCTGCAATTGTCTCGCTAAAGCCATCCCATTTGACCATTCAATGCGCAGCCTCCAAGGGACAAGACTTGGGGCTGTGAAATACCTTACCACCACAGCCGAGTCTGTCTCAATCCACAAGTAATGCCAATCGCGCAACCGGGCAACATGAATGGCCTCCAGAAAAGGCAAGGACCTCTACATCAAGGGTGCTAGGAACACACACCCTCGAAGCGAAAGCATGAATAAAAACACCCTCTGGTCCACGGGCAATACCACTGAAGCCCGCATTATCCGTATCTCGGAATGATCTGTCAGTGTTAATCTTAACCCAAGGAGGGAGGGGAGGTGTCCAGGTGACTGGGATACTACATCAGTTAATTCTTGACCCATAAGAAAGTTTCATTACCTCTGCTTTCAAACATACGGGAAGGCCTTTGTTTCTATGGGTCGAAGCACGTCCATTCCACACATTTATGACACTAAACTCACCTACAGTAGCACTAACTGAATCTTTATTTGTTTGTTAATTACTTTGTTACTAACAGCATGGAGGAGTTAAACTGGTCAATTAGGATTATAATTCTTATGAAGATGGAGGATTTATTACCTCTTTGTTCATTTGTTACCTTTTTACCGTTTTAATCAATGAAGTAAACGTGTTTCCAATTTGACTGAGTTGACTTGTGATTTCCGATTAGTTTATCTAATGTGAGTTATTTTAACGATTTAAAGTTCATTAACTGCGAAAATGGATAGAGTGTTGAAGGATATCGACATAATGTGTGCCTCTACAAACTAGGGTTAGAGTTGTAATAGGAAAGTACCCTAGGTATACTAATTGTATTCCGATTCTGTTACCTTTTGTGTACTCTGTAAACTCCCTATATAAAGGGCTCCTATTATCAATAATAAACACAATTCTATTCTCCTACAACACGTTATCAGCACGAGTTCTAACCCTAGCTTCAGAAGAAAAAAACCCTAGAACTTCTTCACTGCCGCCAACCCAAAACAAAAAAAAAGAAAAGCAAAAAAAAAAAGGAGGAGAGGCCGACTAACAGCAGCGCCCCCGTGCCCACGTCGAACTGCACCAGCAGCCCAGCCTCCTGCGCAGCCTCCCTGCATCCTGCAACCCGCACACCACTGCTGCCCCAGCCCTCCTCCGATCAGCACACCGCATGCTTCCCTGCACCCATACCACCGACGAAACTGCAGCAGCCCTCCTCCGCATAGCCCAGCAGCCCAGGCCATGATCTGCAGCAGCCCAGGCCGTGATCTGCAACAGCCCAGACCTCCTCCGATCTGCAGGGAGAAGAACCAGAGGAAGAAAAGTCGCGAAAAAAAAGGGGAGGGAGGAAGACCGAAAAAAAAAAAAACAGAAAAAGAAGGGACCCGGCCCGAAAAGAAAAAAAAGGGGAAAAGGAAAGGAGGGGACCCGGCCGGCCAGAAAAAAAAGGGGAGGAAAGCCCAGAAAAAAAAAAAACACGCCTGCTCCAACACTCGCGTGTCCTCAAGCAAAATCACGTAAGTTTTTATAATTAAGGTTGTTGCTTTCTTGTATTTAAATTCCTTTTATTTTATGCATAATATTGGAATATATGTTGCCAAATGATTTTGAGTACTTAACAAAGCGGAATTGTGGGAATTCACGCTTAACGAACTAAGAGTGTTCGTATGAACTAAGAGTGTTCATAATTAAACGAACTAAGAGTGTT
>BDJD01002950.1:77498-90483 GCA_002564525.1 Rosa multiflora
AGAAGACATATTCTCTCGTAATGGATGTCATTGCACTCCACTACCTTATCAGTTTGGTAGGTTCCAAATAACTGAACATGCAGCTTACCAATGTGGTCACTACGTATCTTTATGGGGATCTAGATATGGAATATAATGAAGGTTCTTGTGGACTTCATTTACCCAAGTCAAGTGGCTCTAGACCACGAAGCGTGTTTGCAACGAGGTTGAAATTCTCACTAAAATGACTACTTGATTAGGAAGGGATGTGATGAACTATGCCCACGCGTTTCCATGACAAGTTCCGGATTTGCAATTGTCGCGGTTTATGTTGATAAACATAATTGGAACCCTTGAGAGTTAAGGGAAACCGCTGAACACCTGAAATCTGAGTTTGAGAGGAATGACCTTGGGAGAACACGGTTTTGTCTAAATTCAGAACTTGTATACCGTGTCAAGAGGCATTTTTGATAAAGTCAAATCACTCCCATGGTTGTCCGTAGTCTTAGCCCTAAAAGGGATCCGTTTCGTCCCAGGGATGATGACGAAGACGTGTTAATAGTGAAAGTGCTTACTTATGTACAATAGGCGCATTATTGTACTTAACACAATACAAGACCGGACACCTCAATTATTATGAACTTGTTGGCTAGATATAGCCCCGCGCCAACGCAACAACATTTAGATTGGTATAAAGACAATCTTTCGATATTTGAGAGGTACGATTGATATGGGCTTGTTCTATCCCTACAGAGAAAAGAGACGACAGAAGTGTGGGATCGGACTCCACAAGGCAAAATGCCACCTTCCGTGCTCCTCCTCCCCTCCATCGAAATGACAACAAGCATTTCTAAATATTGAAATGAACCAAATCCGATTAGAGGATAATGTAGCGGACTTATTTACTAAGTCGTTACCAAAATCCACTTTCGAGAAACATGTAAAGAGCATCGGATTGAGAAAGTTATCCGAACTCCCATGATTGTAGCAATCAGGGGGAGATATTGACATCAGGGGGAGGCATGATGTCTACATGTTCGATCTCGAAGAGTGAAGGACGTGTTGTGCTCTTTTTGTCCTTCGACCAGGGTTATTTTTGTCCCACAGGGTTTTTGTTACCTGGCAAGGTTTTTAACGAGGCAACAATGAAAGCGTCATCACCAAGTTTGAGCGGCACAAGGGGGAGTGTTGAAGGATATCGACATAATGTGTGCCTCTACAAACTAGGGTTAGAGTTGTAATAGGAAAGTACCCTAGGTATACTAATTGTATTCCGATTCTGTTACCTTTTGTGTACTCTGTAAACTCCCTATATAAAGGGCTCCTATTATCAATAATAAACACAATTCTATTCTCCTACAACATAGAGAACATTAGAAAACTTGGTGTTTTAATAGCTAATTAGTGGTTGATCAAAAGAAAAAATACGAGTTTGTCCGTACACTTAACGGTTGCTTATTAGTTTATCCGAGTCATAACGGATAACGGTTAATGAATGTATAACTCTTTTTGTCACAAGCATTCTTTCACATGACGTGATTAGCACGTAACAAAAGATTCGTGTTACTAGCACACAAGCCAACTTATTAGAATTAGCTAGTCTTTCAAAAAGGTTAGTAGCTAGTACCATGTCATCACTTGTAGCATGTCTGCTCTCAGCAATGGAGTTGTGAAAATGTCACTTAACCAATGGCATGCCATTTCCCAAGTTCTAAATGCTCTTGGATGTATTTCCCCTTCAGCCAATCAACATATATATGTTACTGACCAACTCGCAAGTAGTCCACCAAATCTTTCATTTCGTACAAAAAGGCGTTAGTGGCAAAAAGTAAGAAATTTGAAGGAGTGGAATGCAGTCTAAAAGAAACCAAGAGAAGAAAAATTGGGGAGCTAAAACAAAAGAGGGTTAGCAGGTAATACTGGTTCGAATAGCAGTTGCGCCTATTAATGTTCGGCTGAGGGAGTCATGATCACCAATGCCTAACGATTTGGGGCTGGCCGTTAGAAAATGACTAAATTAATGGAAAAGATGGGTTCATTAGTTTAAAGTTTCAACTTTCAATGCAGCAAATTAAACTTGCTTACAACAAAAAGATATTTCCACTTGCATGCCATGCATCACCTCATTCATTGGTTTAAATGGTCGCTTCATGTCTTGCAAAAGAAAACCCATAAATTCAACTCAGAACATGTACAATTCTTTATAAGTTTGATCTTCTAAACATGGTAAGCCTCCAAACAGTCAATATGAACATGAATGAGGTCGTGTATAGAGAATCAAAGTAAAATTTTGGAGGAAAAATATGTCGGAACTGAAACCTAGTGAACAGAGTGAGAATGGAATCAATACCAGTCCTTCAAAATTGGATTTCCAAAGCCTCTGGTTTCAGGTTTAGGCTCTTCAAGAGTAAGTCTCACCTGCAAAACCAACATATATAGAGAAAAGGAGGCTTGATATATCAGTGTGGATTTTGAACTTGATGAAATTCTGCTCTTGAAGATTTACAAATTAACAAATCTTATTAGCCTTCATAGCTTCAAAGCAGAAAAAGTTGAATGGAACAACCGGTTAATATCTTCCGTAGACCACACTAAAGATTGAGTTTTCTGATATTCCTATTAACTTAAGTATTGATGCCTTTTTTCCCCTTCTGTACAGGGGTTTCTCAACTGTTCATGCTATTGCTGTAGCAGTTGCATCTTCTTACCTTATACTCTTATCAGATACATTTCATGAGGGCTATAGTGATGACCTGATCATTAGTAGAAGATCTACTTTTTCAAATACAACATTGGGGGTAAGTGGATGTCGAAAAGGCATTAGTTCATTGTTTAATTTTCTAAAAGTTGCTAACGTCCAGCCATAGTTTACTGTTTGCTTATGATTTGAGAACCTATCTAACTGTGCAGCAATGGTAATGCATACTTCTGATAATGTTAGTCACATGTGAATGCCAAATATTTAGTTCTACATTTCTGACTTTTGTGTCTGCATCTATCCTCACCTTTGTGTTTGCATCTATCCTCACCCGCCCATTAAATGTTTCCTTTACAGCATTTATAAACCCAATTCAATTGCTTTGATTTGCGGTTGCTCTGATACCATCATCATCATCATGTCAGTATCACATACTACTTTTAATTTCTGATTTCAGTCTCGTATTTGATTGCTGCAATATTGTGTTCTTGTGATCCAAATGTTTAAGTTACTTTGAATATCAATTCTAAATTTGACATAGCCATGTTAATATTGCCTTGTATACGTAAATCTATAAACTTACAAATTCAGAATTGATCTATGATCAATGTTAGTTATATATGCAGAATTTGCATGAACTGTTTTTACAAATGTTCTTGCTGCTTTAGTTATCAGAGTTGCTTACATGCTCTTTTAGATTCTGTTTTAAATTTAAATTCCTGCCTTGCTGCAGATTACGTTTCTCGTTTATGATTCATGTTACTGATTAATAACAATCTTGTATTTGACATAGTTATTATCTTACTTATGTGAATCTGTTTATATGAATGAACTCAGAATACATTTTGATCATATAGAACAATTTCTCCAGAAACTGAATATGCAGACTTCGTCATTATTGTTCTTGATGATTTAATTATTTGAGTTGCTATATGAAGTTCTGTTTTCATGTTTTGACACAAATTATATCTTACATGCCACGCATCGGTTGCTCTGATACCAGATGGTGAGCTCTACAATTAACGCAAAACGAAAGCAAGGAAATGTAAACGGAATTCATTCTTTGATAGATGGCTGAAAATGAGCAGTAGCATACATATAGGAACGTCCCTCACAACAAGGTGGAGACATGTCATAGAGGTACTTAAATTAATGGGCTTCGGTGTTAATTGGGCTAGGCATGGGCCTGATCCCAACACACTGTAGGTGCAAGGAATACACCACCTACAATCTATACTGTAGAACAGTGGGACATGGTGTCTTTTGATATTCTTTAGGACAATTCGCAGCCTGCCCTCCAATCTCATCAAAACGCAAACCTACCCGCCGCAGAAGTGTGCCCTGACACTGCAATCTGGCTCTTTTGTGTCCTCTCAAGCAAGTCAAATTTATTAGATTTCCACACGCACTCCAGAGTGATAAAATCCTCTTGTGGTAGGGTAAAACTCCCTGAAGACCTGTAATAAATGTGCAGGAAAAAAAAACATTTAAAATAATAATGACAAATAAAAAGCTAAAAGGTATCTAGGACAAAATTGCAATGAGCATAATTTCCCAAACTAAAGAAGGGCTGACCTCAATTCCTTCTTGATTTATTTTAACTGATTGCTTCTTTTGGGAGAGAGACGAAACCATGTTGAATACTGAAACAACATCAAGCAGAATCTGTCGAATATAAGACATAAAAGAGAAGTCAGCAGATCAGTTCCGGGATTCCGGAATCATAAATGGAGTGCAGCACTTAACAGTAAGAAATGATCAGACAAGCTTATATGTCACAAATTACCCACTAGGCTTGATTTATACTCTGTACATTATTATCTTTATACATATTGGAAAAGGGTCATGGAAATACCTGTTGAACCAAAACTCGAAGTCGTGCAAGCAAAGCTAAGATAGTCAAAGAGAATCCATGAAAAAAGATCGAGCCAGCAATGCAGATATCTGACTGTAGAAAAGTCAAGGGTAACAAGCCCACATAATGCATATGTCAATACATGCTAGAAGACCCAAGTATTAATGTATTATAGAAACGGCATAGGCCTGTTTTTGAAAGTTTCCCAATCAGTGGAAGATAGCATAGTAAGCCTTTGGCAAAGTTAAAAACAATCATGCTGCAAAAAAAAATAAAAAAAAATTGTGAAAGTAAATAAAATACTACATCACAAACTAAATCATTTAAAATTCTTAAGTCTTCTGAAGAGCTGTGGTCTTCAGATGTAAGATTTTTATTCCAAGACTACCAGGTGAATAAAATAGACAAGACTGGTAATGTGAAACTTATGTCACATATGAGATTTGGATGCCTTGGAAATATATGGAAATCTTTATAGTCTGTTGGATAGCCACATTAATCAACCCAGTCCATCAACTTTCAAATCTTCTCTTCCATATGACAATACTATACATTTACTATATGTAACCAATAAGAAAAGGATACATAGCAGCCTTCAACATTGGTTCAACCATCTGCAACACAAACAAAACACATTTTAACACTTCAGAATAATTAAAATATTTCCATGCTGGACCATTCTAGAATGTGCACACTACAACTATAGAATCATTGTAGGATTAAGTTCCACGGAGGCCTAATTCGTGACAAAACTATGTTTTGGATTCAGAGCTGAAGAAAATTATAATTAGTGGACTAGTTTCATTATAAAGACTTCTCCCATGACTACTATCACCACATATGGTAATGAAAGAAAACACACTTATTCGAGTTAGCCATGTTACAGAACTCAATTTACAGCATTCTCCAACTAATAATTTAACACATGATTTGTAGGATACATTCCACAACATAAGAAGTTAAGGACCATGCACTTGAATTCACTCATGTCAGACCTTTGGACACTCATGAAGTATGGAGTTCATTGGCTTAGAAAGAGTGTCAATAAATTTACACACGTTCCCTTGTTCTAAGGTATCTTTGGCTTTTCATTTTATACATATTTCATCAGGTCAAAGGGATATTAGAGTAAACATGAAATACGCCCCTAGTTCACATTATCAGTTCATAGTTAACTGCTAATGAACACCAAATTACCATTCAGGTCAATTATAATGGTGAAAGAACGTTCGATTACTCTGCAAGTGCAGATTAGAAACCTGAAAGGTTGCAGCAGTTGTATCAAACAGAGCAGTTAACGTTACTTACATGAATATGATAGTGAATAATACAATGTTAACCATACTAGAAGTGCAATTAAAGAGGACAAAACTAAGTTCATATGATGAAGCAAGAAACACCTGTGATAAAAGACGTGCAGCTCCCAGAAGTCGTTCCATGAAATTATATTTTCCACTTTCACATTTTCTTCTCTTCAAACTGTGACAAAAGGGTTTGACAAGTGACTAAATATTAACTATGTGATCAAGCTGCAGAAACTCCAACCCTATCAAGCACTCAACTGAAGTTTTCCCACTGGAAAAAAAAAAAAAGCAGCTTTATCAATATACGACCCATGTGATGACAATTCCAATTTCGTTTCTTACCTTTCTAATAGATGCACCTTTTGCTTGGGTCTCGTTCCAGTGATACTTTGGAAGCAGCAGCCCAAAATCTCCTCCAACTTAGTTGATTGTAAAAGCCTCAAATCCCTCCTTACCTGACTTACTGTAATACCCCGAAAAATCCAAATTAAATTCCGGGGATTTTTAGTAATGATTTCGTGGTCATGGGAGAAAGTACGAAGCTTTGAGGGGTTGTGAAATTAGTTCGAACAATTTTATTTCGAAAACGTACGTTATTTAGGGGCACGCGAAAATCGACTTTTTATACGTACCGAATTTGGGAAAACTTCCTTCATGAAAGTTGTAGAGCTCGTCGATACGATCGCGTGCATATACGGAACATAAAAATCGGAGTTCGTATGAATTAGTTATGATTTTTTGAAAACGTTTCCAATTTAGTATAAAGCTTCCATTTTCGGAAATTTCCGAAAATATTTTCAGAAATTTCCAAAAATGGAAACCGGCTGCAGGTTTCCTCCAGAGGCCGGAAATCGCCTCCAAACTTCTCCAAGCCATATTTTCCTCCTCCGGCCACCAATCCTCACCAAACTTCTTCCATTGGCTTCGTATGGTCTTTGCGCACCCGTATGTGCTGACCTTGAACGGTGGCACGGCCTGTAGCGGCGGCGGCAAGCTCGTTCCGATTTGAGTTCGATTTGAGTCAACGCCGGTTTTCTCCTAGCTCCGGCCACCAAAACTTCAGATCCTTAGTTCTATGAACTCGCCTCAACCTGGTGATCATCATACCAGAATTATCACACCTGGAGTGACCGGTTTCACGTTCGTCGGAGCTCGACCGGTTTTCGATCGAAAACCAAAACCTTTCGATCGTGATATCTCGAGATGTAGTGCATCGTTTTGATTTATTCTTGAACTAGTGAGTTCGACTTGAAGTTCTGAACAAGTTTCATGAAGGAATCAAAGCGAGTTGTTGAGGTTTTTACGTTGATCGGAGATTCTGCCGGATTCTGGAAATTTTCCGGCCAAACCGTGGCTTCTAGGTAACGTTTCGACCACTTCCATTCATTTTCAGACTTTGTGCTAGTTAGGAAAGTGGTTGGACTTGATGAGTCGAAGCGGAGCAGCATGGCCCCGACACCATTGGCGGTGGTCGGCGGCGGCTCTGTCCAAACTCCGGCGGCCATTTTCCGGCCACCTCCGGGGGTCAAAAATGTGATTTCTTTACATTTTTAGATTCTACGTTTCGATACGATCGTTTGCATATATAATTCATAATTTTTTGATATCGTATGATTTAGTTATGAATTTTACGGTTTCGATTAATTTCGATTGTTCGATTAATGATCTGTGAAGATCGGACCGTCCGATGGACTTGTAGTTTTAATATGTTGATCGTATGACTGTCCCAGTGACCATGTGTGGTCATGGGCGAAGATCCGACCGTTGGATCTTCGTATAATTGTGAAATAGTGATTCGGAGTGCGATTCGTGAGAATCCGACCGTCAGATTTTCATGAAATTTTGTGGAGATGTTTATAAGGAAGATTCAGGAAGATCTGACCGTTGGATCTTCGTGATAATTTTGGAGGATGATCCTAAGGGCGATCCGTGAGGATCCGACCGTTGGATCATCATATAATTTCGATCTGACCGTTGGATCGTCGTTTAATTTTGTTTATGAGTTGTTGGCTAAGTTAAGATCATGTTTGATTAGGTGATTGACGGTCTTCCTTGGTGAGCGGTTTTGGTGTGTATTGTGAAATTGAAGACGCAGCGGGATTAGAGGTGAGTAAACCGCATATGGTTCATTCACGAACCGGAGTTCTAAATATTTATATTTAATTTTATAATATTTATAGCTGTTAATACATGTGCGAATGACTTTATACATATTTTATTTTTGATAAAATATACGTGTTGTTGGGTTGTGTTGAGTTTATTGTTGAAAAGCAACATATTGTGAGAGGTGTTGAGTTTTATTGTTGAGGAACAATAAATTGTTGGGTCATGAGGTGACCATGGCATACTATCAGGGAACCACGCTCTCGCGCCGGGTAGGTGGAACTGATAGTATTAAATCGTGAACCACGCTCTCGCGCCGGGTAGGTGGAAACGATCGGTTAGAGCTCTAGTCTGTCTGCCAAATGTTGAGTGACCTTATGAGGGTAACGGGGAGTGACTCATAAGAGTATAATATATATATATATATATATATATATATATATATATATATATATATGAGAGTGAGAAAGTGATGTGGTTTTGTGGTGGTCGTTGTGATTGTGATATTACTACAATTTCACTTGCTTGAGTTGAAATTGTTATATTAAATTTGTGCAATCCTTTCGTTTACTCATACGGGCTGTCAAGCTCACCGGGTTTGTGTTGTTGCAATCCCGGTACACTATTTATATTGTGTAGCGGGAAATCCTACAGGTCAGGAGAATCGAGAAGGTGATCAGGCTACTTAGAGTAGTGGTATTTGAGTTACAGCTTTTTTGTGAGGTTGTTATGCTCACTGAGCTTACATTTAAATTTGGAGAGAGTGTGTTGTAATGTTAAACTCATGAGGATTTGGTTTATGTATTAGTGAGTGAGGCGAGGTGTGTTTATTTCTGAGAAAAAAATTCAGAACGTTTATTTGATTTAGTTGTTATTTCATGTTTCGGATTTGAATTTATTATTCAAAATTCGGGGCGTGACACTTACATACATACAAACATATAAAAAATTAAAGAAAAAAGGTAAAACTTAAGACTGATTGTAATCAGCATAGAAACCTCAAATTATATCCAATTTCTGCCATTTGGCTTAATTAATGTATATTGAAATCTTTTCTTTCTTTCTGTTCCATCAATTTTCTCAGCTACCAAACAACAGAGGAATAAGCTTAAAAATTAGAACTGATAAATAAGGTGTGAAAAAAAATCCACAATTCTCCTTATCGTATATCTGCAAATGGTGATCCAAAGTACAAAGACAGCTAAGTTTGAAATGTAACTCATTCTAATACGGTTTGGAAAATCATGGTCATTCACTCAGAGACGATCAAATTTGGCAAAAAGGCCTTCCCCTAACTGCTCTCACAGCTTTTAGTTTCAACTTATTTGGCACTGGATGCCTTTGCCTCTTTTGTTAACTAGTTGTTTTGCAAGTCTTTTCTTATCTATAAGAGATTGTATCTAGTTGTTGGCAACCTGTTTGTCCTCTTTGCTTCTTAATTTTCAATGGAAAGTTCGACATAAAAATTTCACAATTGTAAACAAGGTGTAGAAGTTGTGGACCTTCATTAGGTACTGGAAGTACGAGGAACGTCTATGCTGGTTCTTGTTCTTGTAGACCACTCTTTCAAGAATAGCACACTCAGCTCGGAGCTGACCAAACAAAGACGTCAGCTTCTCCTCAAGAGCTTCTGCTTCAGAATCCATCAGGAACCCTGCAGATTAAATTGTTATTATGGTTAAAAACACTCTTATTACATAAGAAGGATAAAATCATTTTTCAAAAATTGTTTCCGTTAAGCAACAGACCAGCATGACAACTAGGTTTAAAACACAAAGAAAAATGGGGGGGACAGAGAGAGAGAGAAATCTTGTAATTAGGAGTTTGAGTAACTAAGACTATTTGGTTTTCATGTTTGTGATCTAGTTTCTTAATTTAAATGATGCAGTTATTTTAATTCGTATTAGTATGACCATGTAAACCTTTCGAGACTTTGTCACACAAACATTGACAAAAAACAAAATAATATACGAAGAAAATTAACAATTTGTTTCAAAAACAAAGAAATTAGGACTTACCCCTAAATCTATTGGTTTCCGCAGCAAGTTTTCCAGATAGCTCAAACGAAGGTTTTTGCTGCAAGTCGAGTCACAGAAGGAACAAAAAGTAACTATAATTACAGCTTTCCACCAACAACGAACAAATAATTTGCAATAAAAGTAATGATACTTGAAAGAAGTAGAGATAAACAAGATCCATCCCAGCTTGCAGATGGCACTGAGAACAATTTGACATGAATAACCAAAAAATAGAAGATGAGAGTTATGATGTCAAGAAAAGAGACCACACCAAGCTATGTGCAACTCACCTTTTTCTGTGCTTCCAATGCTTCCTCAGCAGCCCTCATCATAGCTACTGAATCATTCTCATCGATCCTGCTCACGCAAACAACGAACAGCTTATCAAAGACATATCCAGGCCTAATAAAAGAGTAGGTGATCTCTCTATTTGAGATTGACTGTTCCTAGAGGGACTCCTTCTATGAGGATACCCATGGCCCCTCATTGGAGATTCAGAATCATTTCTCAGATTACGCTCCATCAAGAAATTTGCAAGTGCACAAGTGGAGTTCTCCCTACTAACATAAGTTCAGAGACAAACTAAAGTTAGAACTTCAAGGACTACCAGATGAAAACTCGTCTAAAATCTAATATCTAAATGAATAAACAAATAAAACACAATCCTAAAGCTCAAGGTGATGTGTTGATCTACTATGTATCTATATCCCCAAAATCAAATGTTTGTTAACTCGGCTAATTTGGTAGCGTGCTGGCAATAAATAAAACAGGGACTACAAGCCATCTAAAACAACTACCAAGCCATTAAAGTAAACCACCTCACTGAAAGCAATCGATTTCAAAGCTTTACTTTCACTATTTCATATAAAACTAAAAGCCAAAGAATGCAATGAAGCACTGTAAATCACTTAGGTCCCGTTTGGATACTGAATTTAAATTTGGATTTGGATTTAAAATTTTCATATTCAAAATCTCTATGATTCTGAATTTACTGATTTCAAATGTTGTTGTTTGGAATATAATTTTTAGTGTAACGATTTCATGGGAAGAAATTTACCCAGATCGTTATGAGAAAACATCAACAGAGAAAGAGAGTTTGACGCCGTGAGACGCGCCTCCGACAATCGACCTAACCTCGAGTTTGACGCCGGTGAACAGCCCGCACATCAGCTTCGACTTTAGCTCCGGGTCGGGGTCGTCGATCCCTGGGTCCGACTTCGAGCTGATTTTGCAGTTGCTGCAGAGAAGGTTTGTGATGTCGTCGACCGTGGAAGGGATCGGGAAGTGTAGCAAACCGGAGGTGGAGATCGGAGTGAATCACAGAGGACGCGAACGCTTACGCAGCGTTGGCCGCGGCGATGGATCTCAGCATGAATGCTTGCCGGTGAGGAGGACGGAGGCGAAGGACGGTCATCGAAGACGATGGAGAGGGGAGGAGAGAGACGGAATGGTTTTTTTTTTTGCTAGTGATTTCAAATAACTACCCTTGACTAGTTATTTGAAATTCTTAAGAAAAATGTGGTATGGATTTGAGCAAGATGATTTGAAATCCAGATACACTTAAAAAAATCTGCCAAACGGATAGACTTGGATTTGAGGCGTCCAAATCCAAATCCACACTTCCAAAATCCTCAAATCCAAACAGGCATTGCTCTAAATTTTAGTTCTGAGTTCCAATCAAACACACAAACGAAAAGAAGAGGACGTAAGCTCCGTTGATTCCTCATAAATTTCAAATTCGAAATTCGTTTCTCTCCTCCAAATCCTTCTCCGATTTCTTTACAAAGGAATACTGGTTTTCCTCCTGTTTCTCATTAGTAATTACAGATGCCGAATCACTCTTTATGCGAGGAGCTTAGAGCATTCAGAGCCTCCCAGTCTCTATGTAACCCTAATTTGCAACCAAAAGAAAATTGAAAATCGCAAAAACAAAACAGAGAGAATTGATTACCCGACCGGAAATTAGTTCGTTCGTAGTTTTGCTTTCCCCGGATCAAAATTTAAAAAGCCCAAAATACCCTTGGATTTCAAAAACTACTCTCTCACAATTGTAGTACACTAGAAATTGTGCCCGCGCTTTGCCGCGGGTTTTGAAGCTAACATAATGTTTGAAGTAGATCATGTTCTAGCAACATAACCACCAATACATATGTTGTGGTAGTGTGTTCAAAAAATAGGTTGTCATAGTTTAAAGCTAATTACAATTGCTGCTGCAATAGTTTGCAAAAAATAGTTGTATGATGTCCATTAGCAGGTGTATATTCTCAAACGGTGTTAGCCTATTGATAGCTAGTCATGGAGGATGTCCAAAAAGTTGCTTGCTCCAGAGTGCGTGGTTTTGCTAAGGCCAATTGTGAGTGATTCGAAAAAGATGGAGCAGCTGCTTGTGAATCACATTCCATTTAGACATTGACAAATCCAGCATGGAATAAAAGATACTAACCAGCAATAATATTCAAAAGGCACAACTTTTAGTAGTAGTAATCTCACACCGTTCATAATAAGTACGCCAACAATATATAAATGAACCATTCCCGTACAGGAACCAACCACGTCAACATAGGTCTGCACCAACTCCATGAAGCATCAAGGCAAGGAAAATTGAGAAACCATCATCACCACACCACTCAAGAAATGATAAGGACACCCAAATAAAACCCTCCAATCATTCACAACAATATCGGTCAAGTTTGAAACCAAGTAAACTGAAAGTGCAATTCATAAAGGGCCAAAACAGCACAGAACTTTAGATATTGACACCAAAACCGAATAGTCAGAATATATACCCAAACTTTACAGTATTGTTAATACCTAACTTCCTCAACTTTAACTGCTTGAATTATAATTTACACTCACTACAGAAGAGAAGAAGTTTTGTATCAGTTTTTGCACAAACAAAAACTTGAAACCCAGAGCCAAAACACCTAATTTATAACACCACATAAACGGGGAAATATCATTAATGGTCACTGAGTTATGACTTATTCGACACTTAACTCACTGTATTTTCAACAATATCACTTAACTC